>JAHZND010001860.1:0-22516 GCA_027744115.1 Acrocyrtus sp. NNG-2020
CTCCAGGGCAACCAAGTCCTTTGTTTCGTAACATTAAAAATATTATTGCAAGAGGTCATTACACCTCAGAAAGCCATAATCGCAAATTGGGGGCGTATAAAAAGTAGTCAGTGGTGAACATTGCTAGTACCAGCGCTGCTTTTAATGAAAACCGAAGATGAGCGGAATAAGGAAAATATGAAAAATGATCTCATTTTGGAATTTTTATTTTCTATATCTCTCTCCAAAGATAAGAGACAAGATAGTATATCATAATTTTCATTTAAAAAAGTCAAATAGCAAACTAATTTTAGTTCAAGAAGTGTCCTACTCTACAATCCATCCTCATATGCATGGCCAAAGTGTTAAAATGAGTACTCGTCATATGACATTTTTAGGTGAGTTAAATGGCAAGAGAGCATTTAAATTTAATAGCTGCATTGGTAGCCAAGACGAGATCCGTGTCTACCTGCTTGAATCCATTATCTATGAAAAGTGGCCAGTAGGAAAAATCGGCTGCTTGCAAGTTGACCAGTTTCAGTTCCAGTTTTCGGCTCCTGTTGCACTCCGTTTTTTCGCCCTGCACTGCTGAAACAGGATTCAACTAGAACCAGGAGCACCGACGGAGCGTCCCGTCACGGGACGCGATAGCTACTATCATAGAAAAATAAATTCATATCACAAACGGCAACACCACCAACAAATTCATGTAGCTAAGCTTGGTATACTCAATACTTTACTGAGAAGACTGTTGACTCATCTGTTAGTCCGTTAATTACACCAGTCAAATTTTATCTGTTTGCCATGTGCTTGCCTTTCTGGCATGTTTTCTGTGAGCTTTGCAAAACTGGATTTTGAGGGTGAATTTTCTCTTACTGAAAGAGGAATACGGAGAAAAAGTTGCTCTAGTGATGTAGCACAATATTATTTGCTCGCGAGATACGCTTATTCATCTTGATTTCCGATTCTTAACAAAACTGGACAGCGTAATTTTGCCGGAGGCTCTGAAACTGCTACGCTTCTTGTAGGAAGAGTTAGTGGCTGGCAATTCAGAGGAAATGAAAAAGAATCGATTACAGATGGATTTTATTCCGTCGTCGACATATGGCATCACTCCTCGTTTGCCGTAAGTAATAAGGAAGATGGCCAAAAAATTGCTCATCTTCTACCACACCACTTGATAAGAGAAGTGTCCGAAACTGCTTATTACTTTGTTAAAAACTGGCTTCGTGTCTTGACCTCTTATGAGAGTGGTCAGCGTTACTGACTTTATGCAAAAAAGGCAAAAAAAATGATCCAGTATACTTGCAATATGTTGCATCACATGGTCCTCTACATTTTTTTTGCAGAAATTATACGTAGCATAACATTAACGCAGTCGCTTCTTCAAAATACGGTTCTTTCAGGTCCTTCAACCTTTTGTTTAGCTCTGCAGTTTAAATTGGTCCAATAATTCCAATTTAACATATTGTGCGTCTTCCTCTGCCCATTTTTCACAGCAGCTTGGCATCCCTACGGCTGCAATTTATCAGCTTCAGCTTTTTGGGGCAAACTAATACTATCCTTAGAGTCCAGTGTATATTTTTTTCTTGCTTTTTAGCTAGTTTCTGCCATGTGGCCACAACTCAGATATTGACATGCTAACCAAACACCACTTCGCAGCGTTTCAAAACACAAGTTCAGCGTTTGTTTTGATGATGTTACCAAGTGTCAAGAAACTAGGAGATTTAAATGACCGAGTAAGTTCAGAAAGACAAAAGTAATTGTATTTTTTTTTGCATGAAACACGTATATCTGCCATATGCTCCACCACGCTGCTTACTTTTCAAGCTTTGCAGATCATCATACCATCGTAAAACGAAAGGATAGTGACAATAGTGCTGAGCGATTAAAAAGGGGTTTCCTGCACCCTTGCATAAGCCTTTCTCATTATTACAAC
This sequence comes from Acrocyrtus sp. NNG-2020, assembly GCA_027744115.1. Classification (NCBI taxonomy): domain Eukaryota; kingdom Metazoa; phylum Arthropoda; class Collembola; order Entomobryomorpha; family Entomobryidae; genus Acrocyrtus; species Acrocyrtus sp. NNG-2020. The sequence goes on from JAHZND010001860.1 coordinate 1,919, forward strand.
GGTTGTTACTATCCTTTGCTTAATATTTTACTATCCAGAGAATGTAGTAATAATAATCGTACCTACCTCTAAAAACATTTCTGATTACTAATATAAAATATATCATAGCAGATTAATCTACACGAAACAGAAAATCTTGCTGGGGGCTTTACAACGCTCATATATATTTTTTACTACAGGCTCATCTCCATTTTAAAAGCTGTCTTCCAGCGTACCCAAACGTTTTTATTATTTCGCGTGATCTACAACCTGAATCTTATTACGGAGCACTTGGTCGGAGCACACCGATCATGATAATGATGCATTATACAAGTGAGCACATTTATGCATGCAGTGCAGAGAGCCTTTAAGCACACAAAAGATTTTTTTGTCCTTTTACATTCCCAGACAGTATCCGATCTGCACACCTGGCCATTGTGAGCATTATACGAATGTGCACTGCCAACACGAAATAAGGAGACCGTGTGTGTATTTTGAAAAAGCCAGCTAACGACTTATTTCCAGCTTTATCTTACACTGTAAAAGGAGCATACCTGCATAGAAACCCTCATTTGCAGGGTTATATAGCACGTCATACTTTTAATAATAGTCTTGGAGCGGAGCAGCCCCTACTCTCACCAATAAGCCACGGACGGAAGAGCCTGGAATAATAAATGATTGAAAAATACACATCATTGTATATGGATTTTCCCGAAAAAGTTTACTCTGAAAAAAAATGCTCCTTACCTAAGCTAAATGTTTTCCCCCTCTCCCTTAGTTTGCAGAGCTATTTTCATTCCGGCGAATAAACTAGTGCGTTATATTATTGTCATTGTGCGCATTCTGCTAACCCCTTAGAAAAAAATCGGCAGCTGATTCCACCGATGCGATTCTAATCCTACCCTGGCGTATCTAAAAGTGTAGTCCCTTCGTTAACGCTGAAGGGACAATATATATTTTTTTCACTCTAGGAAAGGGGATCCCGATAAAGGGACTACGACAATGGAAGTAGGGGCACTAAGGTGAAAATATCTATATGCAGTTTTATATATACCATCCACATCCAGTACAAGCATAATATGCAGTAGTGCCAAAGACAATTTTTTTTGTCCACATCATATCGCATTATTATTATTATTATTACAGAGAAAAAATACGTTTTCTACCTCCGCCGTAAAAATATCGTGCAGGGTGATAAAATGAGAGCAGGAGAGTGACGTTGCAGCATAATGTATGGGTATTTTATGTGCTCCTCTCAAACAGTAAATTTTCTCTCCCCTTCGGAAAACACTGAAACGGGGTGGTTGAGGTCCAAGTACAGAATTCAAACGTAAAAAGCTATACATATCCCGTTTACTACGTTACTACTGATAAAAAAAAGCAGCGTGCAGGGGAAGGAGTCGCGTGCCAATGGTGTTTTTGGACTGACTTTATTCCGTCCACCTTTGAGTAATATGGGGTGTATAGGTAGCTATAAAAAATTTTTTGAGGTGGTTCATTCAAGTTGAGAAAAGTATCCAGCACGGAGAGTAAACTCGGTATTCCTTGCACTGAAAAAAAAAATTTTCATGTGGCTTTCAGAGTTGACTGGCTCTGTGGTCCCCTTCTCCTTATAGAATTTATACGGGAAGAAAACGAGGAGCTTGGCTTGAGTAAATTTTTTCATGTGGCTTTCAGAGTTGACTGGCTCTGTGGTCCCCTTCTCCTTATAGAATTTATACGGGAAGAAAACGAGGAGCTTGGCTTGAGTAAGTGTCTTCTGCTCACTGTTGTGTGTGATAGATGTAGGGTATTAAGTAGAAGAAAGCAAGACGGACGTTGACTCACTTGTTGAGTAGAAGTTGTTCGGGATACACACGCGTCGCTCTTCTCTGCTCACTGTCTTGAGTTGTTTGCAGCGTGCTTCTGAAAAGCATATTCCCTAGAGAGATCTCCAGTGCTCTTTGTTGGGTGGGTTGTAAGAAGGAGTTTAAAAGGAAAGGAACACGAGTTATACCGAAAAGATAGTGACGCGTTGAGTCGTTTTGGAAAATACTGAGAACTGTTTTTGCTACTAAAAGTGACTTTTTGTTAAGTGCTAAAAATTGTAATTTTGTCAGCTTAAGGCGACATTTTACAGTGGAAGAGTAAGTTTGGAAAAAAAGGTGGGAAAAAAATATTATTATTTTTGGAAAGATGCAACCTCATCTTATGTCTGCTGAGGGGAGTGCACCGGATAATACTACTCCCGATGTGCCATGCTGCCAGCCACAAGTTCCATCTTGAGTTGTTTGCAGCGTGCTTCTGAAAAGCATATTCCCTAGAGAGATCTCCAGTGCTCTTTGTTGGGTGGGTTGTAAGAAGGAGTTTAAAAGGAAAGGAAAACGAGTTATACCGAAAAGATAGTGACGCGTTTAGTCGTCTTGGAAAATACTGAGAACTGTTTTTACTGCTAAAAGTGAATTTTTTGTTAAGTGCTAAAAATTGTAATTTTGTCAGCTTAAGGCGACATTTTTACAGTAGAAGAATAAGGAAAAAGTGGGAAAAAATTATTTTTTTTGGAAAGATGCAACCTCATCTTATGTCTGCTGAGGGGAGTGCACCGGATAATACTACTCCCGATGTGCCATGCTGCCAGCCACAAGTTCCGGTACTGGCGGAACTGCTGTGCTCCGAACCTTCCGATCAGGATCTTCTCGACTCTGTCTCCAGATCGGAGAATGGGGAGTGTGAGGAAGGCTGCCAATCATTTTTTGATCCGGCGATACTCCATCATCCAGAAGTTATGAAGAGGCTCAAGTCCCTCGAGTCGATGATGAAAACGCCAAAGAATTATTTTGTCAGTTCGTCCAAGTGCGATGTCTTACCTTACATGAGGAAAGTTGTAGCATCGTGGATGTTGGAGGTAAAGAGGAATTATTTTTTTGAAAGAAAAGCTCATCACTATGTCACGTGACAGCCTAGCACATACACATTTTTTTCGCTAGGTGACCACACAAGAGGATAAAAGAGAAATAACAGCTCTATTAGGCTAATCAGTTTAGTAGGCAGTTAAAAAACTATACCTTCCGTTAGCACACCAGCATCATTTTCACTTCTCTCACGAGTCACGACGAGTAATCTCGAAAGACAGACTCGAAAAATTTTAACTTTAGTGTATGCTCAATGCTCACCGATTATTTAAAAAAAATCCGATCGTGTGCTCCTCTCCCTTACCAGCCCAATAGATCATTTTCACATTTACATAAATGCCACGACCAAAGTTCAATGGTCGTGCCATAAACTCTTACCAAAATTTTATCTTGTCTTTTACCCTGAATGTTACATATCCACCCGGTGCAATATGGCGTATCTCCAACTTTTTCAAAAAAAAAAAATTATTGATAGGAATCCCTTGTAGGGCGTATTCTAACATAATTGAGGGCTTCATACCTGGAGGAAATGATCCAAGCGTCTGTACACTCACTATTTATTTTATACGCTTAATTTCAACTGCTTTGTCTGTCCTGGAAAAATTTTTTTTAAGGTTGTATCATTATGCTAATGCGAGTAAAAAAAACTAAAAAAAAGTATTCTCCATATGACCTGAAGAGTTTAGCATATTTTTCCACCCAAGTTGCTCAAATATTTTTGAGGCTATTGGCATTTACGCAAGCTTCTTAATCAATCGATCGACTCGCCACAACCAGAGTGTAGTAAAGGCGAGCTTACCGTTATGTTCCTTTAGGTTAGTGCACAATTACTAAAGAATAAGAGATAAATGCCTCCAGTAATAAAGAAATTGATGCTGGCTCATACCCAAATGAATCATAAAATGCGCTTTTTTCTGTGCACGTTTTACCAAAAATAAAATCAGAGCCATGGAGAAATATCTGAGTGTATAAAAGCCACTGGCGATGAAATTAGAGTGAAATAAAAACTGTAAAGATTTGTTCCAATTTTATTTTGGTAGGTATGCGAGGAGCAGCGGTGTGATGAAGCAGTGTTCCCACTCGCAGTTGGAATTCTTGACCAGTTCTTGTCCACATGCAATATCAAGAAGGAACAGCTTCAAATGGTGGCTTGTGTGTGTCTTCTCCTGGCTTCCAAGTCACGTCAGTGTAATCATTTCTCGCTGGAACTGCTCTCATGGTATACGGACAACAGCGTTTCACCTCAGTCCCTGCGGGTAAGCTAAATTCATAAATGATGCGCTAATAGTAAATATGCTTGTAGAATGAGTTTGATAGAAAAAAAATATTCAGAAATTTTGTCTTTTTTTGTCCTTCCCTTATATAAATTTTCCAATTTTCACCTTTCATGCTCATTTATTTTTGTATCTTTTTTTCTCATATTTTCTCTTCACACTGTTTCTGCGCCACAAGTCAGCTTTTCTCACACGAAGAAATGGTGATGGCTCTTTCCTTTCCGTGGCACTAAAAAGCTGATTTTCATTTATGCGTTGTTATACATCAGACATGCCATGATTCATTTTAGTACGGTTGTTGAGGCAAGGGGAGTGTGTACTGGAAGAGGGTGGAAGGAATGAAAACGAAGCAATGTCATTTTCCCCAGCTCCTGTAAAGAGCATTATTATGCTTCTTCGTACATATCATCACAATATATTGCATTGTCTTCTAATTGGCCATCTCCCGTTCTTCCACCTTCCTCGATAAGCTTCAGTAAGAATAGAACGGAAAAGGTAGAGTTCAGCGAAATAAAGAAGAGAGAAAAAAAAATGACTAGAAGAAAGGCATCCAGATATCAAAAAGCTTAAAAAGCGTAATGCAGGAGACTGGTGAGTAAAGTAGGAAAGACGCCGACGACCAGCGAGTGGAAGTTGACTTCCTTTTGCTTTTTCTTCAAGCACCACTTTATTATCGTCATGCTTGTGTGCACTTGCTCTCCGTGATGACGATGAAGTGTCGTCAGGTACTCGCACAAAAATGCTGCTTAAATTCACCAGCTATTCTTTCTGGAAAACTGTTGCCACTTTTTGAGCTAAAATGTAAAAAAAAATAATAATAATTTATATGGAGAGATATGCAATGCTGCAGCAGACGGAAGCCACTAAGTGCTACAGATGTTTAAAATAGAAACTTATGTAGAGGCAGGTGAGACGTGGCAATAGTCTAGAAAGCCCCTGGAAACCTTGAAGATATCTTTCTGGAGTTTTTTTGTAAAAAAGGGTTAAAAATGAGGGACCCACAAACCTGCTTTCAAACTAGTGCAATGTCCAACAAACATATGGCTCATTTCAGGGTTTCGTACAATTTCGACGAAAATAATAAATTGCACATTTAGTGTGTAATCTACCGCACCAAAATGTGGGCTATTAATCAGAAATCGCCAAAAACGTAAATGACCTCTACTTCTACTTTCAAGATGGTCAAGTTTGAACAGGAAATATATACATACATTTCATAGGTACGCAAAAGTTTCAAAAGTATAATAATGAGAGAACCAATTACGGAATGTAGTGAAAGGCACACATGGGAAGCTCCATTTTTTTGGATTTTGATCTCACATCACACCAGCAGAAGTTGTAGGAGTCTAGGGAGAGATCCACTATGCAGCTGAGCTAGTGAAGGGTGAAGCCCTGTCGAGGGTGATGGATTTCTGCTCGCAAACTTACAGTTCATTTTGTAAATGTGGATGTCCTGGCAGCTCAACCCTTTCTGAACCCTTTCCTCTTCCACATGATGCAACTAAACAGTGGCACCCATCCAATATCAAATAATCGTAAAAATTATACTTTACCAAAAAATAATAAAGGAAAAGGAGGAAGTCGCTCATGCTACACAGTCCATTTTTTCTCAGGGCTGAATGGACTCGAGTGAGAAAAATGTACCGTAATGGGTCCTTCCATGCTATCATCTTTTTTTAAAGTGTACGTCATGCAACGCAATCTAACATGATATGTACGGGAATGTTGGGAGAAGAGAGAGGAAAAGACGATGTGAGGGATTCTCAGTTGATGAAAGGAACATGGTCATTATGGATTTTGGATTGGATGGTACATTGACACTTTTCATGTCATATTTTATAAACCATGGGAAAAAAAGGACTCAAGGGTTTTCATGAGAAGACCCTTCTTCCCTTTATACCATCGTTTTTCTACTCCTCCGTATTTACCCAATTTCCACTCTAACAAAATAAAAAGAGAGGACGTGGATACTTCTCACAAGATGAGTTTGCTGCCCCACGAAAACATTTTGTAGTAATGAGGGTTAATTACGCTCCACGGAAAAGTGACGAACGTGTTAATTCTCCAGTCTTCCAGTGTGTAGAGTGCGTAATGTAGCATATCCCGGGAGGCGCTTGCTGTCCCAATTTAACAAATGAAGAGTTCGTGCATGCAAATCGCCACTGAAACACCTAGCGGAAAACAGATATCATGAAGGTCCTATGCTGTGGGAAAATTCGGTTTTTGTGCTCATATTTCATTCAGGTTGGCTGTGCGCTCCATCTCATCCAAAATCTGGATCATCGTAAAAAAAATACACTGGCATGCATGAGTAGGTGTATAAGGCTCGTAGGGGCATCGTGAGAATCTGTTTAATTTTCGCTTTCTACCAACTCTCCACTTTTTGTGGGTAGGAAAGCCAGCCCAGAGTATCTTGTCGGATTAAAATTTACACAGAGGAAATGGAAATCATGTGGTTGTGATGGAAACTTTTTTTTAGGAAACATATGTTGCAAGCAAAACAAGTTCAGAGAAAAAAGGAAGTCGTAACTAGTAAGTGTAATTTCGACAAGCAAAAAAAAATTGAATACCTAAAAATCCTTGAATGTGGACGATGACTTTATTCATTCTTCCGTTCGTACTTTCTTTGTTTGGTATAAACCAATCTGATCAGACAGAAAAGTTTATTCTCTTGGCATTAGCATGCAAAGTTGCCGTTTTAGGCTGAAGCCAGAAAGGGAAGCGAAAAAAAATTCGGTACATTTATAATACTACGAAGCTGTTAGAGTAGCATGCAACTTGCTGGCCATGTGTTTTTCTTTAATGTGCGTTCCATGTATCCTTTTTAATGTGGAAATTATGCACATACTGCTCAGCTCTTAATACATGAATGATAAAAATGAAAGAGCAGCGGATGGATGGATGGGGCTAAAAAAGAAGAGGAAATGGTCCTTAATAGAAAACGGGGAGCGTTTCGCTATTCTTGTCTGATGATGATAGAGAAGGGAAGATGAGGGAGAGCCACATTTNGGGCTAAAAAAGAAGAGGAAATGGTCCTTAATAGAAAACGGGGAGCGTTTCGCTATTCTTGTCTGATGATGATAGAGAAGGGAAGATGAGGGAGAGCCACATTTTAAAAAAACTGGATATTATTGCACGCAAAGTAAAATGTGTCTTGACTCACTTCACTATTTACTACTCCGCTTCTTATAGAGGAACAAAAGCAGTTTTTTTTGCAGAAGTAGGTCTCTGTGCTGGAGAGGCAGCACACCATTCATTTATCCAAGCATTGCATTACACTACCTTCAATTAAACCCCATTGTGACCAGTCGACCTTAACCAGAATATCCGTTTCTCTTGAGTAATGAAATAAGAAGCAGCCAGGAAAGAGGGACTGGACTGGATGTTGCATTTTTATTCTCGTAGTATCCTTCCTCCACTTTTATGCCTGGCTCACTTTTTTTTCATGTGCCAGACTACACCCATATCTATGCTTTTACTTGACACTCATCCGGTGTCTTCATCCCTTCATTACTGACTTTCTTGATTCTAATCACTCATCTGAAAAATTAGTGTGCATGAGCTGTTTCTCGTTGCGAACACTTTTTTTACGTATGATATTGCTGAAGGGGCTCTTTTTATAAGGGTTATTGCACTTATATAAATGCCACTTAAAGTGTAGACTAGCAGACCTTGGACTTTTCGTTCCACCCTTTCCTATTATTTTGCTAGGGAAAATTTAACTAGAAATGCTGATCCCTTTATCACGTTATCTTTATCCGTTTTTAATTATATTTTTTTGCAGACGTGGGAATTGGTCATCCTCTCTCAGTTGAATTGGGATATCAATATTGTTACAGCCAATGACTTTGTCGACTTTATCTTGGTTCGAAGCCCTAACCAAGGCTATACTCCGGGAAATAAGTACAGCCAACTTATTCGACGACATGCGGTCACCTTCATTGCCCTTTGCTCTACAGGTAAAAATAGAAGAAAATGTAGCAGAACAAACATAATTTACTATTGTGTTATCATACGTCACTGTTGCTTACTAATGTTTTATGTTATCATATTTATATTTAGAACCACGCTTTGTTGGATGGAAGCCATCTTTAATTGCCGCATCAGCTATCTACACAGCCATGAAAGGAATGAAAAAGGAGGATCCTAAGCTGGCAGCAGGCTTAGCAGAGATGGCCGCAGTTAATGTGGACCAACTGATGTCCATTTCTTCATCCATTGACCAAGTGATTTCTACAGAAGTAGGCGTAGTTGAGCAGCAAACTGCGGATATGCCGCTAGGAAGAAGTGTTGCAATTAGTGCTACCATGACTTCAAAGAAGTCGTCATCAACTTGCGGCTATGAATCTTCGTCTATGAGAACTCCAGTTGACTCTCAAGACATTCTTGTTTGACAATACTGATTCCGTTGAAATTCTCAGAATTTTGGTGCACTTCAAGTACATAGGCCATCCATCACAGTTGACGATAACATTAATTTTTTATGGCGGCCAAGTATTGCTGAGAAATAGCACTCACATCCAATAATTCAAACAGTTTTACAACCTATCCCAGTAATGTGATGCTAGTCAGGCTGGTTATTGACGGAGCTAAAGTATTGATTTCGATTTCACCCGCATGTTTTAATGCAGTTAACGACAGTTATCGGTAGTATATGATGTAAAGTATACTTTTGTAATACAAATGTTGTATTATTCATATCATGACGTGCTCTAGGCATATAATAGGTTAAGTAGGGATAAAAAGGGCTATGACCAGAATTTTCATTGTAAGTTTTTTCTCCTGGCCTGTTGCATAAAAACTCAAAGTTAGTATAATATTATTATACTTGGCAAATGTGTTTTATAAAATGTGTATTTATTTTGTGTGAATATGAAAGTAATTAATAATTATGTATTAGGGTACATGTTCTATGGATCTCTGTATTTCCAGTAATTTTTACTGTTCAAAGACCTGTTCAAGTTTCTCAACAAAGTTCTTGAAGAGTCGATCTCGTTTGTTGTCGCAGAATGATAGTTGTTGTTTGATCTCTTCTTTTCAAATCGTATTATGTAATGTACTTTAACACATTTTGTATTTTTAGTTTTCATTTCACTTGGTTTGAGTTTATTTAGTTGAACTCATTTTGTGGTTACAGTGTAAACTCTTATTTCATAAATACAATATTTGTAGTTATGAGTAAAATTAGGATACGATTTGTCCCAAAGATAAAGCATCTAGTCTCTCTCGGTTGAATTTGGCTTGAGCCATTTTTATTTATGTATTTTTTGTTATACGAAATTATGTAAAATAAAATCTTTCTTTGAGGTATTCATTATTCAATAAACATTTCTTGACTCTATTAACTCTGCTTTACAAATTTAACAACCCAATTCCCTTGCTCATAATACTTGTCGATAATTGTCGGCGACGGACTCATTTCCAAAACTAGCTCTTCTAATTCTCCCCTGTCAAAAACATGATAATATCTGTGATGAACCTCACTTTGTTTATCCTGTTTGTTGACCCAAGGTACCAACATATCACTTTTTGGAAATTCATTAGCTCGGTCATGTATTGGTAGGAATGAGTATTCTGCTATTTGTCTTGTGCAAACTTCTGGTGTGACGTACACATTCCTTTCCGACTGTCTCTCAGACCAAGTTGATTGTGAATCCTCCAAATTTTGCTCTTTAGCCCAGACATATATCAACGCAATTCCTCCAGGGGACATCACTCGCAATATTTCGTGCAGGAACTGTAGTCTTCTCTCCTAATTATAAATTATAATATAGTAATATTATACAATAAAACATACCAACAACCAAAGCGGTAGGTAAGTGTGAAATGTAGTTAACTAGAAAATACCTTCGTAGCAATATGATGCAGTACCGCTATGGATATTACTCCGTTAAAACAGTTATCAAGGAATGGCAAATAAAGAGCATTAGCCTTGACAACTTGATGGCCCTTTTCCTGAGATTTTAGCAGTAAACCGATGCTCATATCATTTCCCACCTAGGTAGTAAATTGTTAAACATCCTAATTAGTAATTATGTATTGATAGAACTACTGATTGCTTAATGTTGTTGTTGATTGTTAATTGTATAAACGACGTGGATTACCTCGATGATTTCCTTGTTTAACCCAAAGTACTTTCCATTAGCACAGCCCACGTCAAGTAATTTACCACCTGGGCTAAGGCCCTCTACAAAGGCTTTTACTTTTGGCCACGGCTTGTGACGAGTTTCCGTAAAGTGACTAGCAATGTTTTCGTATACCTGCACATACGTAATTCATAATGACTTTTTAAAATGGCCAGAAGCGTTGAACTTTATTTTAGACTTTCTTAAACTGCTGTTCACCTTATGCACCAAATCATTTTCCAAGGAAGCAGCATTTGTTTCAGTTATTTTGCCTTTCTGTGAGTCACATAAGCTTGGATACCTTGAATATAAATAGCAACTTATGGTTAGTAAAGTCACAGATACACTCACTCACTAAACACTCACTAATAATAATTTATTTAAAAAATACATACTCGCATTCGCAAACTGTGGGTCCATCTCTCAGTTTACGAAACGTCAGCGATATCCTAAGGTTGCGTGGCAAGACTGTGAAACCTCCGTTATCTTTATCAGGAATTATATCCCACTTTCTAGGAGTTATTCCATGTGTCCAGCCCAGCCTATTTTAGTATTTTACATGTTTGGTTTTGTGGCAAAGTAAATTTGAATTAGTAAAACGTTTTAGCATGATGGTTGCAAATGCGATTGTTAAAATGTTTATCATAAACAATACCTGGACTCATTACTCATAACAAGTAAGCTTCTTGCCGGTAAAATCACACTGCGTATTTGATCATCTTGTCGAAAGTCCATGACTACGTCTGACCCCAAACTGAGTGACACGATAGGCCCTTCGAAACAACTATGCGTATCGCAATGGGGCGGGATCCCTGCAAAATGGGTTTTCCAGCATTATCCACAAATATATGTGCGTTTGCAGTGTGTTAGCCTGTAATGAATGAATGGAATGGCGCATACCCTGTCCAGGAAAATATTGATTTACAGTTAACTGTTCCGGTTCTGCGGGGACGAATTTACACTTAACCATTCTTTTTACAAATGATGCAATATAGTCTGGGATGTTTTGAGGAAGTGGTGAGCATGAGTCCACGTCATTAGTTCCGTAACGAAATTCATAGCCAAAGTGTTGAACAGTCCTCTTTTTTAGCTGAGAACCTTCAAGGGCAAAGATAACCAACAGTATTACTTTCATCAACATAGTATCTTGTAAATTTAACTAAAAATGTAAGGTCTGTTTTTAACCTGTTGAGTCTTCTACAAGCAAATTTTTAATTGCAGCTGCCTCCTCTTCAGCAGTAAGAAATTCAAGCACAATAAATAGACCTTCCGGTAATCCTTCCTGGAATCCTTTCAATAATTCTATGTCTTCGCAAGGAACAGCTACAAAACCAAATTCTAACGTTAATACCTTGGGATCTCAGCACCAGTACAGCCACTGATCTGATAGGTATGCAATTACATAAATACTTAAATTTTAATTTACCTGAAGCTTTATCCACGAACCCAACATACAATGTCTGTTTTTCATCAAAGCTTTCACCGTGATAACTGCTCTTAAGCTTTTCGGCATCTTCCATACTGTAACATTTCAGAAATACGTATGTTTGATCCACAAACAAGCGAACTTCTTCCGGTTTGGGAAGAAAGTACTGAAAAATTTCACTTTTTCCGACACCGTTCGCCACTCCGATCCCCCATACCACAAGCCACTATAAAACAGAAATTGAGTTGAGGTCAAATATAAAATATAAAACTGTCATACCAAAGCTTACTTTTTAAATTAAACCATTCCGTAATGTTGCTTTTACTTTGCTCGGTTCTTCAGATAAGGTGACGCCAACTTGTCGTGAAACAACTTGTGTCATTTTCGATAGTTTGCGTGCACTTTTATCTATCCATTTTGCTCAAACTTCGGATTCCCTTCTTTTTGCTTTTAACTGTTCCGGCGTCCTCCTCCCCAACTTGGCTGACAACGACAACATCTTCAAAATCTACACTCAGATCCTCCATTCCCTCCATATTCCTCCACAACTGCAGTAAGAAGTTGGAAGTTGCATCCAATTCACTTTACACTAAAAATTTACACGACTCTGCAATAAAATTTGTCAACAAACAGTTGTTCAACCAAGCACATGCTGCTATATGGTCCCAGAAATGGCTTTGGCGCCGTCCTTCACCTTAAATTACATGGGAATTAGATTTGCCATTGAGTGTTCTTTTGAGCATAAAAGTGCGCTGGTGCAGCCTAGCAGTGCAAAGTAAATTGTAGAAAACAAACAAAACGTCGTATTACTTTGCTAGTAGTAAGCTTCTGGTCTGTAAGTGTGACGCCATGAATTAACATCTTTGCAAATTATGTGCGACCGGCAATATCCTAATCGCAATTAATTTTTTTTACAATGATAACGAAAAATAGTTGAAAGTTGCTGCAAAAGGTGTTAGTTATTAGTAGTTACCTTCTTGTCTTGAAAGAAGAGAAAGGAAAGTCGGATTTGTTTGAGTAATTAGAAGGACCGGCTTTAGGTAAGAGTTCACTTATACATCTAATTACGTAGTATTTTATTAGTTCACTATCTATGGAAATTGTAGCTGTGTAACACTATAACATAGTAGTGCACATTCACAAAATTAAAATTGACACTTTATTACCAGAATGAGTAGCTCAAAGAAGAAGGAAAAGTTGGATCTTTCCAAGCTGACCCCGATGGAGGCACTGTTAATTGGGGAGAGCCAGTCGTTTAGCTCTCAGCCATGTAGTAGCAAGTCGCTGAAGGCTACCTCTCAGAGGTCGTTTTCTAGAGATGTGGAGGAAGTAGAAACTATGGAGGATGAGGATGACGATAGTGATGATAGTAGTGAAGAGGAGAGTAGCGAGTCCGAAAGTGATGATTGGGAAGTAGTTGATGATCAACATGTGGAGGCCGAAATTGCTAGAAGAATTGGTGATGAAAAAGGAAATGGAGCTTTGGAAGGAACGACTCAGTCTCAAATTCCTGAAAATGGACTGGAGATTGTTGTTCCACAGGAAGGCGTCTTTATAAGAAGTATGCTGCGTTGCACGTATGCTTAATTTAGGTTAGGTTAGCTTAATTAGCTTAATTCTTTGTTGTCATTACAGACATTTTCTAATTCATTAAGTAAAATACATTTACAGAAAAGAAAAGAACCGGTTGGGATGAAATGCTTCGCCGTGAAATGAATAGAGACAGAATGGAATTTCAAGAGATTCTACACAAAACCAGTTTGATTTATCAACTTGCCCGAGGCCTGCAGTTAAATAAAGCCGTTAGTTCCGAGGTTCTGCGTCCAGTTATTAAGGAAAGTATTTGGAAAGAAAAGTTTACTGCTAAAAGAGTAAATTTATCACTCATAGAAAGATTTATAAAATGGTTCCGGACGAAGGCCGTTCTAACGAAGCCGTCTATGAAAGAAGCCTTAGAAACTCTAATGACTACTTTGAGTGATGAGGAATTCCTGGCATATCAAATAATGGAACAGACAGCTGTCAACGGAGACTATTGTGTTCTGATTTTTGTAGCTTTTCTGCGTTATTTGAACATTGATGCTCGATTGGTTATTTCTTTAAATCCAATTTCAATCAAGACACCAACCAGTGACTTAATCAAGAAACCGCCTGAAGACGAAAATGAAAATGACACTGAGATGAAGAAAAATAAAAAGCAATCCCCAAGGAAAAAGAAAGAGAAAAATTCGAAAAAGAAAGAGAAAGAGAAAAATTCAAAAAAGAAAAATTACAAAATCAGCTCACAAAGTAAAAATTCCGGGCGAAAAATGATTTCAAGCTCCGAAGAGGAGTCATCAGACGAAAAATCAAAAAGAAAGAAAAAAACAAAAAATGTACCTGTAACAATCGGTCAGGATATGTGGACGGAAGTGTACATAACTGAAGAGGAACGCTGGATCTCCGTAGATATCTTGAGCGGAAAAGTTGTTTGCGACAAGCAACTTGAGGCAGCAGCTACAAGTCCTATAACCTATGTACTGGGATTTGATAGCGATAATAAAATTAAAGACGTGACAAGACGGTATGCCTCTGGCTGGCTTACTGAAACTCATAAGTTACGTGTACAAGAAAAGTGGTGGGATAAAACTTTGCGACCCTACAAGGGAAAACGAACGGCTAAAGATAAGGAAGAAGATGAATTTCTTGACCAGCATTTAGCATCTCAGCCCATTCCAAGTACAATGTCTGGAACCTAAATATGATAGGGTAAGGGAATATTTTGCTAAAAATTTGCTAAAAATTATATACATGTAGTAAACAAAGGAAAACTATATATCCATTCACTGTTTGTTTTGTTTATTTTTTGTTGTAATTACATAGTCCACTGGAGTGCGAATGCCAGACACCATTTCAGAATTGTTTGGAGAATGGCAAACAGAGGATTACATTCCTCCTATTGCTCAAAACGGGAAAGTGCCAAGAAATGAATGGGGAAATGTTGAACTCTTTACGGAAAAGTTGCTGCCACAAGGATGTGTTCATTTAAAGCGTAAGTAAATCCGCGTATACCTACCTCCTGGTGAAAAGTGCTGAAAACCTATAGTATTGTTTATTTGCTTAAAAACAGTTCCTGGACTGCAGCGAGTTGCAAAAAAGCTCGACATTGATTGTGCTCCTGCGGTTGTGGGTTTCGATTTTGGTTGCGGGGGTTCCCGACCAGCCTTTGATGGGTTTATCGTGTGTGAAGAATTTGAAGAGACGTTGGTAGATGCGTGGAATCAGGAACAAGATGAAAAGAAGAAGAGGGATGAGGAGAAGCGGTTGCAAAGAATATATAAAAATTGGCGCAAGCTGGTTCGTGGTGTGTTGATTCGGGACCGGTTGGAAAAAAAGTATAAGGTTAATTTGTCTGGAAAGCGGAAGACAGACAGCGAATCTGCCGGAAGTTCAAAAAAGACGCGAAAGAAGTGATTGTATGCTGCTCAAAGCTGCTTTTCTAGAATGTGGAACATTATGATGTAGACATAACGGTGGAAAAAGAAACTCTATTTTGCCAGTATTACTGTCAGTAACAAAAGTACAATTTTAAATAAAGACCTAAACCGGTATTGTTTTTTCAGATTTTTATTTTGTAAACATTAAATCCCAATTTTGAACATACATGGAAAAGCATACAAGCAAAGCTAACTGTCTGTTAAGTAAATCTTAGCGAATATTTATAATTTATGCATAAAACGCTAGCCTAAATAGTTACGATAATGTACTTAAGAAGAGAGCAGTGATGAAACCTCATAAACGTACATATACCACACAATTATCCTACTTGATAACAAAGTAATACTTAACTGTTCAAACTTAAATAATGGCATTTATATGGACCAAGCTTGCTGTTGCAGGATAAATGGCATCGCGAATTTTCTGCTTCTCTAGATAGTTTGATAGCCACTTTGATTCCAGTAAGTTCCTTTAGGCTTTTAATTTCTGTTATTTGTAAAATTTGTTGATTATCATTCAACTGCACTAAGTATTATTAAGAAGTCATTTGTAGTGCGCCTGCGAACGAAAAAAATAATATTCAAATATTATAAAGAGCCGAACACATCCAACTGGTTTTTGAGAGTGACTTCATGCTTCCAAATAATACATACCTGCTCCAAGTCCGTAACCAACACCCTTGGGACCAAACTTTCTACCATAGCAACCCTTACAATAAATATCTCCATCAGGAGCATCATTGAGGTTGGTTGAATCCAGTGTTCTGTGACATTCACCACAGAAGAAACAGCGACGATGCCAAACCTGTAGGGTTCACAAATATTAATTATGTTTACCTATATTCCAGAGTTATCAATAAAGGAGCAATAAAGGAATAATAATAATAATCAGAAATTTGTCACATGAATGCATTCAGACTTACTCTTCCTTTACAAAGCATTTGCTCTGCTGCATACACAGCGAATCCACATCGAGGGCAACCCTCTCCTTCAGGAGCTTTCACGGTACCAGTAGGCCTTGAATCAGGGCTGCAATTTAAAGCATTTTAATTAGAAATCGGTCGTGCTCAGGAATACTTCCTGATAAATGAGAAGCAAGATAAGCCTACATTGGACCAGTGGATTCGCCAATAGAAACAAGGGTCGGGGAGTAGCCATAGCCGTAACCCTTGGGTCCAAACCTTCTACCATAGCAGCCTTTGCAGTAAATGTCCTTGTCGGGCCCATCGCAAGCAAGAATGGAGTCCAATGGCCTCCTGCATTCATTACACGAGAAGCATTTACGATGCCACATCTGCAAATGAAAACCAACATGGAGTCACAACTGCTTCCAAAAAGTACATAATGTGCTCTTATGAGTGTCATCAAAAAATCTTACAGATCCACGGGCCAACATTTGCTCGGCTGCAAACACTGCACCTCCACACCTGGGACATCCTTCTCCCGGAGGCGCTTTAATAATCGAAGTATCTGTCGGATAACTCGGGCGCTGAGTGTCGTTTTCTTCGTTCCTGGAATAGCATAAAGTAAAATTGCAGCATTTTGTAACATCTTGGACCTGGAATTGCTTTTTTAAGTGTGAGACGCTTACGGTAAAATATCGGTCAGAAGGAAGCCAGACCCACATGCATATCCGTATCCCTTGGGCCCATACTTCTTAGCATAGCAAGTTTTGCAGTAGATATCGTTATCTGGTGCGTCACACGCATTGATTGAATCTAAAGTCTTTTTACATTCCCGACAGTTGAAACACTTTCTGTGCCATGACTGAAAGAATGGGTAAACAAAGTTAGCCATAATTAGAACATTGTAAATTTGCAGCCGGATAGCAAACCTAAGCACAAAGTAAAAAGAGCTTACTCGTGCTCTGGCCAGAACCTCCTCAGCAGCAAACACAGTCCCTCCGCAACGTGGGCATCCTTCCCCTTCCTTTGCCATAATGGCGGTGGTGTCAGTGATTAGACGGGGTTTATTTGATAAGTACTGTTCTCTGCATAAACGTAACACAAGTCGTACATCAATCTCAGAAAACGACAAACAGTTATTAATAATGGAAGAAGCTACCGCAACAAAAGATTTTTCTAGGCAAAAGATTAGGGCTAAATAAAATATAACATTTTTTTAAACGTTAGCATCACACGATGGGAAAGACGTTACGAACACGAAGGTTGGACGGTGATGGCTCATCATGCAGCACTAGTAAAAGAGATTTTTTTTGTACTTGAACGAATTTCTAAGAACAAATATGTGTACGTGTAGAGTACAGCTAATAAATGTGTTGTGAAAGAAAAAGGTCTTCAAAGATGAACAGCACGAGAGGCATTTGAGAGCTTTCCATTTTTAAAACTCTTCGTAAAATCCTCTCGAGCCGTTTTCATAGATATGTCATAAGTCGTAAAAAAATATATAATTTTTTATGTGTAAATGGTAACTGTAACTGCGTGGGCTGAGAGTGTACTTTTTTTGTATAATTTGTTTTGTACTTGGGAAACGAGAGAAGAAAGTTAAACGGAGAATTAAATTTGTCTGGCTAACATCTAACAAGGGACATGACACGACAAGTCTCAAGGAGAAATTCTTACGGCAGATCTACATCGTCATCTGAGGTCAATGTTGCACCAACTGAGCCGAAACCGTAACCTTTTGGACCAAACTTTTTCCCGTAGCATACTGCAAAAAAGCGAATAAGATTAGTGAGAAGCCATTTTTACTGCGAAACTTTAGACTCGTACCCATTAAGGATTGATTCGTCACTTTGTAAGATTCCAGCTCCTACACCGAAACCATACCCTTTCGGTCCAAAATGCCTTGAGTAATCAACTATGCAATAAACCAATTTTTTTTAAAAAATAAAAACCGAAAGCAACCAAAAAGTTATATTCGCTGCGATGTGTGCGACAATACATAGCACTCGAGAGAGAGAAAAAAAATGTTAAAGAGTATCTTAGCTTTTGAGTCCGATTTCTTCAGATTTTTTGTTCATTTCTTTTTTTTCTGTACTTTCATACACCAGAATAGAAATGCACAAGGATTTTTTTATTTGGATTCATACCAAGTTATTCCCGCACCCGTAGCTTGGTAACTAAGTATCATATAGACATACTAATATTGCATTATTGCATTATGCCAGATATTAATTCCGATGTAGCCTTATTATGGGAGCGGTAAAGTAGCAAAACTGGGTATCCTATACAGCCAATATTTTTCAACAACCGCCCCCGTACAACACCCATGCATTCCAAGAGAAATGTTACATCATCGCAGACATGGCGAAAACGGATTTATAGTTAAGAGATCTATAAATATCTACTTTCAGATAATTGAGTTGGGTTCGTGCTGTGCACCCCGTTCCTAGTGTGCTTGAACTGATGCAATGCGCTCATCTGTTTCTTCTCCCAATTCATATCATAATAAACAATTACTGCGGCCCCGGTCTAAAAGTTTTAATAAATTTTGAGTCTGACACCCTGGCATATATATTGGCGTTTTCGTGTAGACCCGGTGGAAATAGAGGATTCGTAGAAATTGTAGTAGGCTATAAAACCGTGGTAGTTATGCTAGTTAGTTATGCCTCGGATTCATTAGTTATATTTATTACCTTTGCAATATATATCCATGTCGGGACCATCGCAATGGCTTGTTGAATCCAAAGTCTTGTTACACGTCTTGCACTTGAAGCAAGCCTTGTGCCAACTGCGTCCCTTTGCCAACATAAGCTCTGCTGCGAACACAGCTCCTCCACAGCGTGGACAGCCCTCTCCATCTTTTGCTGGAATTACAGTGGTATTTGGTCGGACATGAGAATGGGTGGCAGTAGGAGGGCCAAACTCGCTTTAATACACAAATTAAAAACCCCAATTAAAACCCTTTTTTAAATAAGAATGCTCAGACTACAACTTTTATGTTTAAAAAATAAAATTATTTCGCCAATTCTCAGACTTTATAGTTCAAAAATGTGGAAAAATAAAAAAGACATATAAGAGTGATTGATTAAACATTGTTGAAAATGCTTTTTTTGTATCTCTCATAGTACGAGGACCTTCTACGGGAATGATTTACAACAACCATGCCTTAGTACAAAACAATTACAAACCATTCAGTGTTTGACTCACTCGACGAAGGATACGTAAAAAAAAATTTTATTGTCGCATGCACCTGTTGCAGTCTGAACAAAGTGGTGACACTTCACTATAAATATTTTTGGTCAGTACAGTTGTTATGGCAGTGTAGCGTGTGTGGTAGTAAATAGTAAGCAGAATGTGAGTTTGGTAAGTGTAGGATAAGTGCAGTCCCTTACTCCCCACAAGACAGAGAAAGCTTTTGCTTTAATGGGTTATAGCAGAGAAAGCAAATTACAGAGAAGTTCCTGGTGAAACGCAATTGCAACAAAATTAGATGACTCTATACCAGAAAATAGTCCGACGCATACTAGCACAAGTGGTAATAAACCCAAAATGCTGAGCTTTGTCCATTACTGTATTTATTTATTTTTTTACATGAAAGAACTTTTGCTGTCTCTATCTTAAGTACACCGATAACGAATTAAGTTTAAACAGACTCTACAAACTCTACTTGCGGAGAAAGTGCATACATACACGATACATAGAGTGTTTGGGTGCAGTAGTATATCATTTTTTTGTCAAACTACCGTTGAAAATTATATAAAAACCATTAGATTGTGATAATAAACAGCGACTTAATTTGTTCGAGTAATAAACTTGATGTGTTAATGTACCGTAATTATTAATTACAATACAATTAATACAGTGCACAAAAATGAGTATTACACAAAAAAATTTATTTTTTATGCAAAGAGAGAGAGAGAGATTCAGTGGAATGGCTGTTCCCGTTTCTGGAGCCACTCCAGAACCAGAAAAAAATCAAGATGGGTTTTTAATAATTAATGGCACTTTTCGTCTCTTGAGTATTAAATTTAGTGTTGGTAGAAACAACAGTTGCACATACTCTTTTTTGATTTTTAGTGATGGGAAAAAGGTCGGCTTTTAACATTCAATTTCTTTCTTTTTCATGCGATGATGAAATTGCTCTGTTAGGTAACAATTGCAGTGATGGTAGTCGTATTACCTCTGTAGTTTCAGCATTAGTTTGGTAAACCAGCTCATATCATGTATATCGTATGAGTACATTCTTTTTGTTATTACATATTGCAGTTGCGCAGCTTTGAAACGTTAAAATGTTATTTTTTTGTAAAAAAAAATTAGAGTTCGCACAGCCGGCTTTGAAGGCCTTAATTGAGCTCAGCGTTTGGGGCCTAACGTTAAAAAAAAACTGATAGCTTTTTTGGAACCTATAAATCTCAGAATTTTTTTTTGGCAGCTTGGAAATTCGCTTCTTTTCTACCCGCGTTTCTGCTAGTTTTCAAACCAGTATTGAAGCATGAGAAAAGTACATACAACCGCCAATCAC
>JAHZND010001861.1:0-10726 GCA_027744115.1 Acrocyrtus sp. NNG-2020
ATAATAGTGCTGTTAATCCACTCTCCGTCTTCTTCTCGAAGATGAAAAATGCGATCCCCCTCCTGTGGCAAATTGCTTCTTTCGATCCCCCTTCCTGTTATTATTCCTCCCTTATTATTATATTTTTCCTTTTTATTTGAGGATGACGAGGGTGATTTTTTTTGTTGCAGGTGCAAAACCTGTATCCGACCAACTTCACGACATGGTACAAGAAGCTGAGAAGATGTCAGAACTCCTGATGACACGCATTCTGAAATGCTCCACATTCGGCAACCTCTCCACAGCTGAGCTCAAAGAGCTTGAGAAAGAGTTCAATATGTGGGAGAAAAGGTACAAGAGGCTGAAAAAGATGAAAAGTTCCTATTCCCAAATTCGTAAGTGCTCAAGAAAGAATTTTCTCTTTTGCTTTTCATTCTCTCCTTCATATATGAATAAAAGATGTTTGATGAATTTATACCTATATCCTTTCATAATGTTTACGCCTAGGCGTTATATGGATGTGCCTGACTGGAAGTCGTAGATAATTCGCATTTTTCTACCTTCGTATTTCCATTTTGCTCAACTACAAAAAAAAGACTTGGATATTTGATAACGAAATATACGAACATTTCTCTTTCTTTTCCGTTGTATCTATAAGAATATGACAAAAGGAACCTGAGTATGAAAAAATGCTTTTTGCATTCTGGAAAAAAAGAAAAAATATGTTTTTGAGGTACGGGGTTGTCTAAAAGGGCCAAATTTTGTTTTGGATAAGGGTCATGCCCCGTGGCATGTTCTATAGAAGGATGCACGAAAAAGATGGGGGAGTTTCTCTATAATTTTATTTATTGAAAATGTCTGATCAGGAATTCTAAATTGGAAAAGTAAAGAACGTATAATAATGATGGTTATTGCCTATTAGAAAGTGAAAGGAACTCTCCAGCGCTCTATTTCCCGGGTAAAGGGAGCACGCTTGAGCTAGGATAAATTATGTAGTTGGGTCGATCGCATCTTTTTCGCGAGTCAATTTATCAGGGTATGATAGATTGGGAGGGTGAGCAAAAGACAGATTTGGTCTTGTTGGGTCTGCTGGGTGGGAGTAAATTACGGTGCAGGTGGAATACGCTATTCCCTATTTATAAAGTGAAAAAGGGTTGTACTAGCACATAGGTACTAGCTATGAAGTAAAATAGATAAAAAAGTACATTAGTTTGGAGGGATGAACAAGTAGGGCAAAAAAGGGTCAACGAAGTTTTTCTCCTACTTTGGAGAAAGTTTTTTTTCCGAGTCGGGAGAAGAAAAAAAATGCTGAGGGTGAATGTTTACCATCCTCAATTGGCATAGATGTAATAGTTCCGCTTTGTATTGTTTTATGCAGGACCCCCGGAAGCAAAGTTACTGGTGTCTGTGGACGTTATTGGTAATTCCGGAGTGAGGCTAAGAGTGTGCGAGGAGAGTGCGAAAGCGGGAAAAGTTATTTTTACCAAGTATCGAGGTAAGCGTTTTAGCGTGAGTTAAGCTCACAAAGTTTTTTTTTGCTCCAGTGGGGAAGTTGTTTTCAAGTGCTGAAACTAATTGTTTCTCACTTTCTTTTTCCTCCAAAGTGAGAAAAGTGATTGGGGCAATTACAAGTTTCCGTCTTGAAAACAAGTTTTTCTGTTTCTTAAACTGAGCATATACAGCAAACCGGGATAGTATGGAGGAGTATCTAACGATAAAACTTATTTACAAAGTTTATTGTCATTTTTGTCTCCTTTTGTTTATCGGCTGAAAACCATCCGACTCCGTTATCCACTTCCCATGGCCATGCAATGCACAACCTAAATGATACCTCGTGTGCGTCTTTGTGTACGCCGCACAGTGGAGTGGGGTCCTTCGGATAAGTTCTCACGTGAGAGTAGCAGTGGAATAGAAATTTTCGATCTCAAAAAGTTGGAGACTGTAAGTACATTTCACACTATCCACTGTAAACACATTTTGTGTTTATTCAATTAATTTTGAGTAGGACTACACATAGGAAAAATATCTATTGCAGGTGGTCAACTTTCTTAAGCCGGGCTGTCGCTACTTTTTTCGAATTGCATTTGGAAACTTCCAAGGATATGGGAGATTCCAGAACTGTACTCCATTTTCTGTTGTGCCCTCGTGTAAGTTTTTTCTCTACTTTTTCTCTAATGGAATTTGCTTATCACATTTTGACCTTCGTAGGTTACGCGGGATGATTAAGTGGGAAAATTTTTTCATATGGGAAAACAACACTCACCTGTAATTTTCCAGTAGAACTGTGAACAAGAAAAGCAGATTAGATTTGAGTGGAGCAGGGAAAATTAGCACGTGTAAAATTCATTTACTTTATTTTTCTTGTCTTGTGTTAGCGTGGAGAGACGTTCACGGTGCCAAACCACGGTACACTGGAAAAGAGTCCATTTTCGATGACATCCTTAGTCAGTTAAAATGCACCCTTTTTGACTCATTTGCTGGAGATCATTCCGGTTCCAGTAGAGACTCTAGCACGGCATCTGCAACTGGCCAGTACAATCCGCAATCAAGAAAGGCTCAGAAAAAGTTGTCCATCAAGACACTTTTCTCAACTCCAAAATTCCAAAAGTCTTTTAACAGGTAAGATGAGAGGGAGGCAAGAAAAGTCTGTTAAAACAAATAGGCATAATTTGGAGCACATGTCTATGAGCAAAAGTTTTGTCATGCATAAATGTAGTCACCTCCACCTCCGCATTTCCCATGTTCCAGGAAAAACTTAATTTTTCAGAAGTTGCAACCAACACCGAGAAAAAATAATTTTTTGCGTGTGCCATTACTATTACTACTAGCTGAGGGAACGGGCGTGGGTGGGTCATGCAATAAGTTTTTCCAGTTGTTCTATTACCATTACTTCTTTATCTTCCAAGAGGAGAAAGAGAAAAGCAATAAGTTAAATTAGAAGTTCATCAAGTTAACTAAGAACGATAATACGGTTTTATGAAACATTAAGCTCAAATTAGCCTTAACTGGAAATCGTTATAATTTATTGTTCCTGTCTACAGAGGATTTTTCCTGAGCTGTGTCATCTACTGCGAAAACAAGATATTAGTAACTTTAGACGATGTTCTTCCAGTTCTTGAAATTGATGAAAATTTTCCGGGTGCTGTCCACAAAGACTTTCACTGGCTGCTCAAGGTAGGCGGAAATTCTCATTAGTGAATTTGTCATTAGTCTAGTCCCTGTGAATTAGTTTCTATTTGAGTAAGCTAAAGCCGAGACGCTCGTCTTACTAACTTTCTTCGTAACACTGAAGGATGTCATTGGTAGAAAAAGTTGTATTGTGCAGCTTGCCTAATTAAATGCGGTGATTCATCTTTTTTAAATAGGTTGCTTGTAACTGGGAGGATGTTAAGTATCTTAAGCAAGAAATGGAAAAACCAGCAAATGCCTCAACATTCCATGTTCGACTTAAAATGCTGAATGCAATAATTTCAATGCAGGTGGGTATTATGTATATACGCTCAGTATTAGTTGGAAAAGTGGCAATTTCGTATAACCGTATGACGTTATTCCATCCGAAATGGGGCGAAGTGAGACAATTGCTAAATTGGGCATAAAAATTCTATCTCTTTGCGTAGAATACTCTTGGAATGGAAGATTTGGGTCGACTCTATTACAAAATCTTGCGAGATGATTCGAACAATGTAGTCTTCATCAGCACTATTAACTACCTACGAACAACAAAGGTCGTCTCAGCCCTCAATGTGAGATGGACTCCTCTGTTCAAGCTGACGAACAGAAAGTATCCGGATCCTGCCTGCGATATGCTTATGAGTACTATTAAGGTATGTTCAGCAAGCGTGCAGTGATTCTTCATGCCGGCATTAATTGCTCAGCAGTCGGAATAATTTAATGAATTAATGAAATTAAATCTTTCTCAGCAAACTTACGCTTCAATGATAAAACTTTCTCATTCCAGGAACAAATTTTATATCATCAAGTCAGCAACATTCCACTCGGCAAGGGTTTGTATTTAGGTTACCTGAAGTTGGCTAGTTCAGTTGACCTCTTGAAAATTATCGTTCCAACAAAGACTCCAAATATGCTTCCGCACGTTAAAATAAGGGACAATCCCCACGTTTCCAGGTATTATATATAAACTTAAAAATAGACAGCCTTCGTTGGTGACTCATTTCGTTTTGCTTTAAAATTTAAAGGAGCTGCTGTATAGTAAAAAATAAGTGTAAATTGGTGCTACTTTAAATTCTCGGTTCTGGCAAGGTGTTTTTATTGTCCATAAAAAGGAGTTTGCTGTCATTTTTATGCTCTCAGTTTCTTTACACTAGGGTTGATTGTTTTTTTTTGTTTTTGTGTGTAGTGAGGAGTGGTATGCCCTTCAAAATCTTGTAAAGTCGAAATCCCTTGATCTCCTGTCTTGCGAGGCTAATGCGTACAGCTCAAGTGAAAATGGGGCAACGAAATGTCAACAGAATGCCGCCGCCTCGGATTCAGAAAGTGAAGGATCGGATTCAACTCGCTTTTCAGAGGCTCAAGACATATTTAGGAAGGAAGTTAGCAGTAGCTTTAAAAAGTTGCTCTCGCTTTTGGAAGTTGACGGAAATTCCTCCCTTGGTCATAGGTAAGAGTTTCCTATATATGTATACCGATTTACGTAAGGATATTCGTGTGCGGGAAAAGGCAGTTTATTTTCGCAAAATGTGTCAGTTTTGTTGTGTTTTCCCGTGGAGTAAAATTGAATATATTAAAAATTCATTCGAAATTAGTCCACTCGCCATGCCGGTGGAACCAATGTTTCTGTATTAGGCTATATACCACGATAATAAAAAAGTATGTTTCGGCTTTATGTAGAATTTATAACACTGAGGTAATCGAAGTAAGCTCAACCGTCTCCTTGCTTGTTGTGTTACCGTCCGTGGAAAATGTTTGTCTTGTTGCTGGACAGTCTGACAAACTTCTTCACAGAAATGATCTCATAGCACTACCCATTCAGGTGGGACAATCTGAAATTTAAAACCTAAATATTCAAAGAATTTTACTATTGTCCATTTGTGTACATATCAAAATGAGTTTTTAACCCGTTATGCGAGACTGTCGACTATGCTAGAAGTTGCAGCAATTTTGGCTCATCACAATCAAAGAGAGGTATATATTTTGTAGAGAAAATTTTGCAGGTTCACTGTTTGGACATCACATTCAGATTTTTGCCTTTTGCGATTTTTATAGGCTTTCTCATCGGATGAAGTGGCTTCAGCCAAACATCGTACAATTCTGGTAGGAGACTTGCAAGGAAAAACTGACTCCAACTGGAAAAGTTCTCGGTGGGTGATGGATTTGGTGACTTTGGCAAGAGCGAAGGAGGCAGGTGTTCTTCCTATACAGCAAGCGTTTGCTCAAGCAACAGCAAAAACTTCATCTGACTCAATAGCCTCAATCATGTCAGCAGATGCAACTTTAGTCGGCGCAAACATCGAAAAGCATGCGGGGGATGAGTACGGCTCCAGTAGCCGTCAGGACCATCAACATCTCAAGATTAGCGGAACCAGTCTGAAATGCTCCAGAAGTGAAAATATCTTGGCTACTTTAGGGCAACCAAGTTACGGAAGGAAAGAGCATGTAGATAGCTTTCTGAATCCACCTGAGTACCATTCCAGTCAACCGGACTCGCTCGCATCACCCCATAAATTTGCATCCACGTCTACATCACCCAACAAGGAGAAAACCGTTCCAGCTGGTAACGCTACTGCCGCACAGGTAAATGGTAATAAAGCTGCGGCCTTTGCATCCGGTCGACTGAGCTACACTTCCCATTCACAAAGTGAGACTTCTATATCAGCTCTTGCAACACAGTGTGGAAGTCCTTCTCAAGTTCCCACGCCCTTCTACAGCCCCAGCTTGCATAACTTGTGTAAGCACGGGTCGGACTCTGAAGGGAGTCTTCAGGCCGCGGTGGGTGGAACCACGTCGGAGGAAGGTTGTTCTGGAGGTCTCCTCCCGAATCTGCCCAACCAGGATAATCTCTCCCAACTCTCTGTAAACCTAAGTGAGAGGCTTTCAGTTTCTAGTAATAACATGATGGATAGTGGCTCATCCCCACTTCCATCTAGTTCTCCTATCCCTTTGGATCTTATCACTTCTCAGGGTCTTCACCTTAATCTTAATAGTAACGGAAGTAGTTGTAGTAATTATCTTATGCACAATCAGCATCACAACCATCAGCGTCAGTCATCATCGTCGTCGTCAGTAGTCTCTGAGACTTCGGATGGAAGCATCCCCTTGATTAGTACAATGGCCGCTATCACTGCCGGTGGAAAACCGAGCGGGATTGTGAGACCCTTACCAACTATGCCTGAGATACCTCGACAAACCAAAATTGTTGTAGTGTATGCAGCTTACCCGTGTGGTTTTGCTCCTGGAACTTGTGTTCGTCTTCAAATTACTAATCATACGACAGCTAGACAAATCCTCATTTTGGTAGTGAAGCATTTAAGCGCGGCTGTTGTTACAAAAGGATTGGATGGACCAATTTATGATAACTATCAGGACTTTTGTCTGGGTAAGCCTTACTATAGACAGCTATAGATTAAAAAATAATTTTGTATCATTATTCATCTGCTTTCATATCATATTACTTACAGTTACCGTAATTGGAGCTAGGGAGCGAGTACTACGACTCGATTTCAAGCCCATGCACCTCCAAAAGCCATGGGATTTGGCACGCTTATATGTACGTCAAAAATCGGATCTCACTGCAGCCATTCTAGCAGAGTCAAGGATTGTCGCTGTATGCAGCACAACACTAAATGTTCATCAGCCGAAGCATGACCACGTCCCAGAAGAACCAGAATGATTTTGTTGACAAACATTTTAATAATAGATAGTCTAGCGTGATTAGCTAGGAACACTCGTCTAAATTGCAACATAATAATACTAAATCCTTCCAATCCGTCATTCCTTTATACAAAAATTAATAAGGGTATGGCTTCCTGATCAAAATTGCAACCTATGTAAACTTCGTAAAAGTCCTGCTTACATTGTTAGTCTTAAAAATGCACTATGTAATCAAAGACACAAATATATAGAGCTAAATGCGCATTTATCGACCATGCTAGATTTGAAATACAACTGATCACTATTTGAACGAAGTTCAGATTTTTTATTGCTTATTATGCAGCGAAAGTTTTATCGGAATTGACACAGTAAGGAAAGAGCTTACACCACTGATTCAAGAATATTTTTAATAATGAGGCGCTTGTTACTTTTACCAAATGGCACATTGTGTGTAGTATTTTGAAAATAGAGGGTAGTGATCTTAATCCTGCAAATACAATATACCAGCTTTTGCTTTAGATCTTCTGTAGATTCACGGTGGATCTTATCGCAAAATACATGCATAAATTACATTTTGATACCCATTCATGTATAATTTGGCCTTCTTTCCGAGTTCTTATCGAAGGAAATGCTTCTGAATAAGTTAATAAAATGCAGCAGGATTCGCCACTGCAGGTGGAAATCTGTACATATAACCAGCTAAATCATTTTTTGCATTTAGAACCATATTATCAGAAAAATGAAATTCTTTTTTTATTTTGCGAAACTTTGCAAAGTTTACTTTTATAAAAACTTTTCAGGTATTAACATTCTAACTTGAATGTCGATTATCTGCTATATTGCGTAACATAGTAGCTGTCGACTCTGTTTTTAAAAGTTCAAATGGGGTCTTTTTCGACTTATTCTCTATATTCCATTGAGCTCCATGACTCAACAATAATTTGGCAACGTCGATTTGATCATCCTCACAGGCCAGATGCCTAAACAGTTAATGAACAAAACCGTTTAACTACAAATCTAAAATTATTTTCATTTCATACATATACATATGTGTCCCTATGCTATGCAGTGAAATGAACTTACAATGGCGTATTCCCCAAGTTATCCTTTGCATCAATTTCAACCTTTGGGTTCGTTTGTTGGAGTAACAGTTTCAAAACTTTAATATGTCCGATAGATGCTGCACGATGGAGGGCAGTGGCATTGAATTCATCTCGCATATTTAATTCTGCGTGATTGGCTAGAAGAATTTCTACAATCTGCAAAAGCAAAAAAAGTCTTTCAGAAAGATGGTATTTTCATCGTTAAAAATCTAAAATATCAACTTCATCAGCTATAATAATTTTCTACAACTGACACCATACATTACCTCAACGTGGTTTTTAGATGAGGCATACAGTAGTGCGAATCTTTTCCCCGAGTTTTGAGCGTTCACATCAGCTCCTTTTGAGATTAACATGCGAACAATAGGAGTGCGTCCAGCAGATGCTGCAATAATTAATGGAGTTAGCTCACTCTGAAAAGTGAAAAGCATTAGTAAAAGTTATTAATTAATATTAAAAGCCAATCCAATTAATTGTCAACCCAAATAAATATGTCATAGTTGGGGAAGCTAATGATCTACATACATCATCCGTTGGATCAACGGGAGATCCTAAGGTAAGTAATAGCTCCGTCAACTCGGTGAAACCCATACTAGCCGTCCAGTGAATGGGAAGTCTTCCGCTCTACAATCAATTCCAAAAACACTTCCAGTTATTTGCATTGTAGAAAAAAATGTTACATTTTACACCCAGCATGATCGTTTAGTCTACATCCATCAAAGTTACAGACTTACCTCATCTTTAGACTTCACCAGTTTTTGCTCGTTTTGAACCATTTGCTGAGCTCTAATAACGTCTCCCGAGATAATTAGCTGATGAATGGTTTGGGATGGAGGTACTGATCCTGTGAAAACCAATAAACAAATTACCAACTATTATAAACTATTTTTGAAGTATTTTTGTTTACTCTATTTACCGTACAACAAATGTAGCATGTTATGTTATGGCCTACGAATCTCATCTCGTTACGTTACAAAAATCGGATTTGCACAATTCTCCTTAAATTCGCATTTTAAATTCGTAACCCTTTAATGATAAATTAACTAACCTCTTCCAATCATTGTTGATCCAACTGATGAGCTCATTGTTTTCCTGCCTTTTCTCCAAAATGTGGTGGATTCGGTTCCTTGTTTCTTGTCAACCTTCTAATTCAAACTGTATTCTTTAATTATCTCAATTCACTGTCACGATCGATGACCGATGACACTACCAATTTTAACAAATTTACTAGATCTCCTTTCAGTTATATTGTGGTACGAAAGTTAGATGATAAAATTAAGTTGTAGTTGCTTCGTCATTCAACTTTACGCACTAAATCCTACTTATTTCGTGAATAACTAATTATAGAACACTTTCCTCGTGCGAAATACAGTGATGATTGATGATGACTGATCATCTTACTAACTCACTAAAAAACAATACACAATACGCAAAAAAATTTCTCGACAGTTTCGTGCCATACACATTGGGGTACGATGAACACTTGAAGTGAGTGAGAAATGAAATGAAGTTGATCAAGACCGGAATATTCGTCGAAGGGACTTGCACCGTGCAAGTTGCACGTTACGTGTATTTGTATGAACTCGGACTTTACAGATGCACACACGCACACGTGTTCTAAATGTTATTCATTTTTTGAAAAACAAGAGCGATTAAATCATTTTAATTGCACAGTTCATCTCACATTTACGAGTGTCAAAGAAAAGGCCCTGAATTAGTAGATTACACACTAACGTGCTAATAAGGAAGTAGGCTCGTTCTACGAGTGAGGTAAAATTTATGCGCAATAATAAAAAACGACAAAAAAGTCGAAACACTTTTGCTATTTAGATATTTAGTTTGCGTAGAGTAAGGAGATTCCTGCCGTCGGGAAATGAACTGGCTAAATGCTTTTAGTAGGCAGTTTGGAAAGTTGGTTCCAATTTCAATTAGTTTGAGACATGGTGCAGCGACGACAGCTAGGAGCGACCTGTGCCAGTGCCAGAAGAGAGATCTCAGTTTGCTAGCGCAAGCAAAAAGGCTCGGAAACAGTTCTATGAGCGGATCCAGAAGTGAACGCAGCCACTATCAGAGGACAGCTCTGGAAGATAAGTGCAATTTTAAGGATAAGGAGGATTGCTGCTTTAAAAGAGATTTTAACACAAGTACAGTTTTCAGGAAGGTAAGTAAAACAGAAAAGTTTAATTTTGTTATTTATTATTATCAGTATAAACAGCATAGCGAGAGACTGTGAATGTTAATTGTTATTTTCTTCTTTTTCTCATTGGCTTAAATAGGCGAATGATGAAGAAGTCCATAAAGGAGATAAAGTTCTACGAGTGAAACTGAAATCCACCCGACTAGATGCAGTTTTAAAGGCTGGACTTGTCATGTCAAGAAAGTAAGACCTATTCTAAATGATACAGTGTGCCGGAAATAGAACACAAACAATGGAAGTCTTAAGTTGTAAGTATGATTTGTCTTTGGATGATGGTATGTAATGTTAATGTGCGAATTTAATATAATTGC
This sequence comes from Acrocyrtus sp. NNG-2020, assembly GCA_027744115.1. NCBI lineage: Eukaryota > Metazoa > Arthropoda > Collembola > Entomobryomorpha > Entomobryidae > Acrocyrtus > Acrocyrtus sp. NNG-2020. Next base: position 10,419 of record JAHZND010001861.1, read on the forward strand.
AGTAAAATTGAAAAGGCCTTTTATGACGACCGCATACGGATAAATGGAGTCCGAGCTATTAAGAAAAGTCAAGTAATTGGCGAGGGAGACGAAATCGATGTAGTTCGAGGATATAATGAACTAAATCCCAACTTCATAGATGTTAATAGAGTTGAAGTTTCGGATCTTGGCGAAGGGGAGGATGATGATTCGGATGCTTCAGGTAGCGACTCAGATAACGAAGATAGGATTCCTGCTGTTTTGAAGCGCTCAAAAATGCTAACAATTAAAAATTACTCTCCTCCTTGGAGAGGAAGCAGCAGTGATAA
>JAHZND010001862.1:0-18084 GCA_027744115.1 Acrocyrtus sp. NNG-2020
AAAAAATAAATGGACTTTTTTCGTTGTCATATATCACACTTCTTGCATTACGCAAAATATTAAGGTCCCACACTAATGAAGTCGGCTTTATGTTCAGGTCCTCCTTTATCAATTATCATCGAAAAGCCAAATCTGGAGGTCAGAATAAATTTCCTTTTTGAATATGTAATGTCGTACTACCTCAGAATCATTTACCCATTAGTTAATAGAGTTCTGAATTTATTTTTTCTGAGAACTTTTTTAGGTATATTACTTCATATTTTAAATTCTTGTAGGTACACCGTAATCTACAAATACATGGTAATGTAAAGCTTGGAGCTAATTTTTTATGTAGAAAGGTGGTTACATAGGTATGTTTTAGGTACTTTTCGTTCCTTTTCGTCCCAAGTTCCAAGCTACATACAATACATGATTTTTTGTGCCCATGCCCGTTGTCAACATAACTTTTTTACTTTCTGGCAGTGTCTACGTTGAGGACTAATATTTTAGGTGTATTAGTAAGCTCAACTAAAAAGTCATTTTTCGTTCACCCTTTTCTGCAGCTTAGCTATTATTGTTGCACTACTTAAGGAGAAGTAGTATTTTTGTAAAAGTAGCATTTTTCCGATCAAGAAACATTACATTTTCATCGTTTTTGGTTTTTAGTAAGTGCCATTTTAGGCAGTACAAGAAAATAAAAACAATCACAACCTAGCAAAACTTTTAGTCCGACTGGTCCGACAATTTAGTCTGTTTTCATCTGCTAATGATCTCACAGTCAACTTCATTGTATTAACTATTTAATTACTTGAAAACTCAGATTCACAGCAAAACAAATTTCCATTATATTCGCTTCACGGAGAAACTATGGCTAAGCTGATATTATTACTTGGTTTGGTTACCGTCACCATGGTCTCAGTTACGCAGTGTTTGCGGTTTAAAGATGTGGAGGAAGGCCCTTGCCTATCTATTCCTGCGACAACGGAAATCAACTCTACCTGGGTATGAAATATAATTTAATAAATAAGCATAATACCTAATATTATTTCCCAATATTTTTTTAAAGAAATACTATTTTGTATTGTCACAGTTTGCCCAGGCTGCCATTAAATATATCCCAGCTGGAAACAAATACAGTCAGTACAGGCTTGCTGCTCCATATTCCAAATTTTCAGAATTGCGGGAATTCGAACTTTACTACGACTTCTGTCTCCGACTTGAAACAAATTTGACATTGGGAACCGTACGTACGTTTGGATTTGGCGATGAGCAGCTTGCAGACTACACAGTTATACCTGTTCCTGGAGAGGAGGGTGTGCTTGAAATTTTTCGACTACTACCTTCTGGACTCAAAGAAGTGTCCAAGAATACACCGGTCCTCACAGACAACAACACCTTTGTCCTCTTCAATGTTTGCTGGATGGATACTTACCAGCGAGGGTGGGGCATTTTGGCAACAACTCCTACACTAGACCAAAAAAATCAGCAACTGATTGAGCAGTACATGAAGATTTTGAAGTATGACAGAAATCATTTTGTCTTTCCTAGACGTGACAGCTGCAGTGGTGATAGCAAAGTGGTTTCTTAGACTGCTTCGAATTAAAGTGACTTTGAGATGTCTTTCTGAACTCCACGACGTACGAATGATTGATAGTTTTTTTACTAATAGTAAGTTTCAAAGTTTGTGTAACGTAAATTGGTATAAATTTACTTTTGATTTACTGAATATATTTTCCTTTAAACACTACAGTGTTTATAAATTTGTCATACATTATAGTATTGAAATAGTTTATAGTTTACTGAATAAATTACATATTTTGCTATTAATATTGTCATTAACAGCCAAAGAATTTGAGTTACGTGGCAACATTTTATGGTAGGTGATAGAAGCACGTCTTGCACAGTTGCACAACATCAAAGTTTCCATTACAATTACTTTCGGATTAATTCAGGTACCTGTCCAGATTTTTTTTTGCTTCTAACAGGAATTGAATTGCGCGCATCCACATCCATTGTACGATCTGTTTCCTTTCCGATATGGTAAATAGATTGCATTTTTCTTTTTTTATCCTCCAGCCAGAAGTTGCCCTCCGCCCAACCATACAAATTATAAGCCTTTGCATCCGCCGTGTCCCATTTCATATTCCCATCCACCATCGACGTCAAAAAGCATATCTATCTAGAAATAGAAATATCGACAATTACATCTCAGTTTTTACTTATAGCAGACCGCTTTGATATAATCCGAAGTATTCACTAACGAAGTAAGTAAGTCCCTCAGAACAAGTCTAGTTAATTTGGACAATTTTATAGTCCGTGATTTTTATGTTTTGCTTTGAAACATTATGACCATTACGTAGAATCAAAGGTTTATTAAAAATAATTTGGCCTTGCCTTCAGGCTCTACTCAATTTCGCCATTAGCACTGTTAGACTATCGGTATAAATAGGGTTCAGAGAACATTATTTTTGTTTTTGAATAATACTTAAACTTGTCTATGACGATATGAAATGGTTCTCTCCAAAAAGCCATTTCACTTCGTATTCCAAATGATTACAGGTACACTACTACTAATAGTAAAGCTACATATTTTAAAGCTTGCTTGGGGCCTACTTTTTGCATTAAAATACGAGGAAGCGACCAACTACTTGTACCTAGGTACATACCTAGGTGCATTTTCTGTATTTCTTTTCTTTTTATCTCAGGCCATTATGTACAAAGCATAAATCTCTCCAATGATCAATGTAATCACCTTTTTGTGTTTGGGCCTTTCCCGAAAACGGATATTTCTGTGATAGGGTAAGGCGCTTTCTTAGCAGTCCCCTTTTCTTCAGCATTTTTATCATTTTATACTTTGATTATTGTGTAGCGTAGGAAGACCAAGTAACCCTTTTGTTAAAGCTACACAATATATAGCATTCTTCCCAGGGAGATTACTTTTGAGGAACACTCAACAATATTTCCTTTGGCAACATAAGGTAGGTTCGGACAGTTGCTTCAAACACTTCAGTGTTTTTTAAATAGTTGGGAGACGAAAATTTGCAGGCCTGTAAAAATATTTCCATTGGATTAGATAGACAAACGAGTTATGGCTAAGCTGATATTACCAAATATTTTAGCTATCTTTACGCTGGTTTCAGTTGCGCAATCTCTGCGGTCCAAAGATGTGGAGGAAGGTCCTTGCATATCTGTTCCTGCGACGAAGGAAATCAACTCCACTTGGGTACATAATAATTATCGTACAAAGAGTGACATCGAAAAGTTTTTTTTTTAAAAAGAATTCAATTATATTTTGCGTATTGTATTTTTACATTATTTTAGCTTAACCAGGCCGTCTTTTCATATGTCCCTGGTGCAAGTAAATATAGCCAGTACCGGAAAGCTGCTTTATATCCCAAATTTCCCGAATTACGGGAATTCGAATTTTACTACGACTTCTGTCTCCGAGTTGAAGCCAATTTGACAACGGGAACCGCACTCACGTTTGGATTTGGTAATGAGCTGCTTGGAAACTATACCATTGTACCTGTTGCTGGGGAGGCGGGTGTGCTCGATTTCGTTCGAATACTACCTTCTGGATTGAAGGAAGTGTCCCGGCATACGCCGATCCTCACAGACAACAGCACCTTTGTCCTCTATGCTGTGTGCTGGTTGGATACTTATCAGCGAGGATGGGGCATTCTAGGAACGACACCTGCATTAGAAGAAAAAAACCAGCGACTTGTTGAGCAGTACATGAAGATTCTGAAATATGAAAGAAAGCAATTTATCTTTTCTAGACCTGGCAGCTGCAGTTGTGAAAGCCAAGCGGCTTTTAAAGCTACTCAAAATTAATAGGGATTAATATTGGTATGTATATGATGATCGAATTTTTGTTAAGTCAAGTGAAATGATTCGTATTTCGTAATTGTGGTATTATTCTGTATGGCCACAGTACGTAAGTAGTGATATATAATTCTAAAATTGTGTTACTGTTCAATTAATGGAGAGTTAAATTAAATAAATTTGCTGGTATTTGTCAAAATCTCACGGTATTTTAAAATTTGTTGTTGTATGAATAATGTCGAAAATACATTTTGATTAGCCTGTGAGTTTCACCCGATAGTTTGCTTTTACCTATCGCAACCCTTACACAAAATATCAAGGTCCTACGCTTATCAAAGATAAGTTGGCCTTGTCTTCCGGTTCTCCTCAATTTCGCATCAGCATTGCTGGACTTCGACTATCGATATAAATAGCATTCAGAAGACGTTTCTACTTTTGAATAATATCGTGCCTGTCTATGTCGAAATAAACTGGGTTCTCCCCAAAATGCATTAACTCAACAAAGTGTTAAAGGTACTTTTGGTTAAGCATGCATACCACTTCGTATTACAAATTATCAGAGTAAAGCTACATAGTAAAGCTTGGGACCATCTTATTGCATTGAAAGATGAATGAAGAGAAGAAGGGATAGCCTACTTGGTAGGCACATTTTCTGTTTTCTATTCGTTTTAATTATTTTTATGTATTATGTACACAGTATAAACCGCTCTAATGGTCTATGCCAGTGCATTTTTGAGCTTGGACCTCTCTCTCCCAAAAACTGATATTTTTGTTACGGGTTATGGGGCTTTCCGCTTTCCTAATTAGGTTCCTTTTTGTTCTGCATTGTTATCATCCTAAAACTTTGATTGTTTTGTAACTATGTACCTATACCATTGCTAAAGCTACAAAGTCTGTCTAGGGAAATACTTGTCAAGGGATCACTCAAGCATATTCATTTTTGGTAGCACAACGTAGGTTCGCACTTTTCAGATGGTTGCAGGTTCCCATCTGCTCAAGATTTCACAATCTACTTCAGTGTAATATTAATTATTTTTCAGTTAGAAATTTGCAGCACTGTAAAAAATTTAAATTGGATTAGCTACGCTGCTAAAGAAATATGGCTAAGCTGATAGCACTAGTTGGGTTAGTTTTCTTTGCCCTAGTTTCAGTTGCGCAGTCTCTGCGATCCAAAGATGTGGAGGAAGGTCCTTGCCTATCTATTCCTGCGACGAAGGAAATCAACTCCACTTGGGTAGAATATAAAATATGCAATGAGTGACATGGGAATATTGTTTCCGAATTTTTTGAAAGGACCAGGCAGTCTTCTCATATGTCCCAGGTGGAAACAAATACAGTCAGTACAGAAAAGCTGCTCTATATCCCAAATTTCCCGAACTGCGAGAATTCGAATTTTACTACGACTTTTGTCTCCGAGTTGAAGCAAATTTTAAATCAGGATTTGGCCTTACGTTCGGTTTTGGCAATGAGCTGCTTGGAAACTACACCGTTATACCTGTTCCTGGGCAAGAGGGTGTGCTCGATTTCGTTCGAGTACTACCTTCTGGACTCAAAGAAGTGTCCCGACATACACCGATCCTCACAGACAACAGCACCTATGTCCTTTACAGTGTCTGTTGGATGGATACTTATCAGCGTGGCTGGGGCATTTTGGGAACGACACACGCATTAGACGAAAATAATCAGCGTCTTGTTGAGCAATACCTGAAGATTTTAAAGTATGACAGAAAGCAATTTGTCTTTACTAGACGTGATGGTTGCAGCTGTGATAGTCAAGCGGTTTCTAAAGTTACTCAGAACTAAATGGGCTTACTATAATATTAAACTCTGCAGGTTGCGAGTTACAATCACATTTTGAAGTGTTTTAAAATTTGTGGCAACTGAAAAGGTTATTATTTTGTAATTGTGGTATTTTATATAGCCACACAATACATAAGCGGTGATTTTTCTGCCGTTACTATTCAATTAGTGGACAGTTAAATCAAATAGATTTACTGATATTTTACATTTATCAAAATCCCACTGTCTTTGAAAATTTGTTAATGATATGAATAATATTCTAATATAATATAATATCCTGCGTATAATAAAAGAATAGCCTATCTGCGTCTTTCCTAATTTTCAGCTAATTGCTATGTGTATTATTTATCACAAGTGTTACTATAGTGCTCACTTCCAGTTACTCGGAACATTTTGTCCAAATGAGTGAGACTCGACTTATCGTTTCGGGATGCGTTGTTGTTACATTCGAATTTACGTTACGCCTAATTCCTTTACATTCTTAAATTTCCTTTACATGTGGGTGTGGGGCTTCGTTTTGGCCGCTAGTAATTAATATAATAAAGTTCATATATCTGCACCATTGCTATTAATGGTTAAATGTTTATTTTCAGTTTAGATAGAATCAGAAATATACATACTGCGACTGCTCCTGTTGATTTATGTTGAGGTGAAAGGTTCGATGGTTGCAAAGCTGATATAAACTTATCTGCCCGAATTTAATTGTCTTTATCGTAACACACAAAACTCCAAAATGCATCTTTCGTTAGTTGGGTGGACTTAACACGCTCAAGTTATCGGTTGCTGTACCATAAAATCACAGTCATCAATTCGAAGCCACTTTGCAAGTGTTTTAAGTTCACTCCAAACCTAGAAAAAGTTTTCAAGAGAGAAAGCTTAATTCTAGATATTTTTAGAGTACTTACGTGATTTTCGCAAAAATGTATTAATTTTGCTTTCATATATCATGCCTATTATTATTCTAAATATTATGGTCATCTAATGAACTTTCTTCAAACTTTCTTCAATATTGTATTATTATAATCAAACTAAAAATAGTTGTCAGAATATATTCCGTTTTTGTATACTGTTGTATTACCTATGTCCGAACCATTTATCCTTTAGTTAGTAGAGTACTGAGTTTTTTTGCTTAAGCCCGTGTTTAGCTCCGCGTTGAACATTCTTGCAGGTACGCCCAAATACATGTTAAAGCTTGGAGCTAAATTTTCGTATGTAGAAATTGGAAGAGATTATCAGTTAGTTGGGTACTTTTCTTTTTTACATGTCTTAAGCTAAACACAATGCATGTATTTTTCTATTGCCCATGCATGTCCGTTGACTTTCGGTCTATGTCGACAAGCGATATTTTTGGTGTAATGCACATATTGGGAAGCCAAACTAACCAATCAAACTTCATTTTTTTTCAACTTTTTTGTCATTTGTAGCTTTTATTGTTACTCTGTGTAGGGAGAAACAACACTTTTGTAAACCTGAGAAAGGGCGTATTGGTATTCTACCTTTAAGGGGCCTTTTATTTATAGAAAGTACAATTTCACGCAGTACCACCGAAAAGAGAACTGCCACGAAATACCAACACTTAAGAGTTAGAGTCGGACCATTTAGTCTGTTTTCGACAGCTTTTAAGTTCGTTTGAAAATAATTTCACAATAGATTTCCTTTTATGAGTTACTTCAAAGTTAGACCTTTGCAAAGTTGCAAATAATATTTAAATAGGATTCGCCTCCCGAAGAAACTATGGCTAACCTGATGTTAGTACTTAGTTTGATTACTGTTACCTTGGTTTCAGTTACGCACTCTCTGCGATCCAAGGATGTGGAGGAAGGTCCTTGCCTATCTATTCCTGCGACGAAGGAAGTCAACTCCACTTGGGTGTGACAAAATATAATGTGAAGAGTAGCATAGCAAAAAATTATAATATTAGGTATTTCAAATTTTAAAAAAAGACAATTCTCCCTTGTGCTCTTAGTTTTCCCAAGCCGTCTTTTCTTATGGTTTAGGTGGGAGTAAATACAATCAGTACAGACTTGCCGCTACATATCCAAAATTTGCCGAATTACGGGAATTCGAATTTTACTATGAATTTTGTCCACGATTTGATGCGAATTTTACATCGGGAATTATCCTTACGTTCGGGTTTGGCAATAAGCAGCTTGGAAACTACTCTGTGAGACTTATACCTGGACAAGGGGGTGTGTTTGATTTAATCCGAATACTACCTTCTGGACTGAAAGAAGTATCCCGGCATACGCCAGTGCTCACAGACAACAACACCTTTATAATCTACACCTGTTGCTGGATGGATACTTATCAGCGTGGCTGGGGCATTCTGTCAACGACACCTACTTTAGATGAAAAAAATCAGCGACTGATTGAACAGTATATGAAGATTCTGAAGTATGACAAAAAGCAGTTTGTCTTTTTTAACCGTGATAGCTGCAAAGGTTATAACCAAGAAGTTTTTTAAGCCGCTGAAAATTTTAGAAAAATTAATTGTTTGGAACTCCGAAAAATGTTTGTCTAATTTACAAAATTTGTTTAAAGTAATTGTGAATTATTTATTATCGATTGTAATTTTTTATGGCCACAATACGAAAGTAAATGCATCTAATTCTCAATAGCTTCGTTTTTAATTGAATCTGACTTGTATGTTTTTGCAGAATACTACAATATTTTTTTAATTTTATATTGTGTAATTTTTGAAAATAAATTACAAATTTACAAATTACTAGCTTTTTATTGCCAATAAAATCCAAAATGTTTATTTTCAGTTATATGTGCATTTAAAAATTGCCACTATGAATTTTACCATGGCGTTTCACTTTTAACATGAATGAACATGCTAGAATTAGTTTCTAAAAATGCTCGACTATGTGCGCTCCTCATTTTTGGAGATTGACACATTTCTTTCTTTCGTATTCTTCAAGACTTCCACAAGGAATCCTACTACCGCAAGGACTAGTCCAGCGCCCAGCACATAAAATATCAGCGCAAAGTCCTGTCCCTGTGAAGACGCCCCAGGACTTAGCTCAGCATCTTCTCCAGTTTCATTTTCAAAATTAAAGTTTGTCCTCCTTGAAAGGGAAATAGCTGCTAAAATACCTTCCCACTTTTTATCTATGCCAGATTGCTTATACCTACCCACTCTCGATAAAAATTGAGATTTGACCAAACCATTTATCCGGTAGTCGACAGAGCGCTGAAGATAATTTTGTTTAAGCATGTATACCCCTTTGTGTTCTAGCTTCCTTAAAAAATGCATGGCCAAATTAAGGGGCGCAATCAGTCCGATTCTATTTCCGCTGCACTGGACTAAGTAGCTTTTCAGTCTTTCTGTACTCAACTTTTTGTACCGTTTGGCAAGCTCACTCTCCTCTATCACCCCAGCATTCATTGTAAGCTTGCTTGTATTCCATTTCCAGCTCTCCTTCCTTCCCCATTTTATAACTGCTTGGAGAAGGTCAAGGGAACTGTTCCACTTGGTTCCGTTTAGAATCTGGTCTGCAGCCTTTGTTTCTTCGCTATTCTCGTAAATCAGAAAGTCATTGAGTTTTCCGTCTGCAAGCCTTGACCCATGTTCGGAGTAGATGAGAGCGATTTCCCTAGAAAATTCTCCACCGGTATCATACCAGTGGCTCCACTTGTTCGATTTATTATACAGTTGACTTAGGTTAACACTAAGTGATTCATAGCTGATAAGTGTAACACCGTCACTTGCATAAATTTCTCGGTTATCGGCAAGCAACTCGCTAACGGATTTGTACGGAATTGGTTTAGGGCGAAGAACCATATTGGAAATGTTTGTGTTTCGATAGCCGTTGCTTATGATGACAGCGACCATCAAAAATGCACCAATTAGCAATCTCGCTTGGTGATTTTCTTGATGTGTCCCAGTTGGAATTATGTCTCCCTGCTCCATCAAAATCTTGCAGAGAGAAAACACTCTAAAGAGAACAGATTCGGGTGTCATGGTTGTGGTAGTTGAACTGTTTTTGATTTTTTCTCCAAGATAAGGCAGCAAATTATGAAGCACTGCTAATACAATCACAGCTACCACAATGAGTGCCCAGACAGGCCATTCGTAAGCAACTACAAGTTCCTGGAATGGCATCTGACCTTTTCCCTTGAATGCACACGACATCACCTTTAGACTGTCGAAAGGATTCGCGACAGAAAAGATAGCATTGGGATGGCGACCTAGAACAATTTCGCTTACAATACTTGTCACGAACGGGTTTCCGGTTAGGTAGTGACTGACGTCGCTGCGGCAGCTGTAGCTGTTATTACCCAGTACCGAAACTAGATTGTAAATTTGAATATGAAGCATTAGCTCACGTAAATATTTCAGCTTCCTGACTGTTTTATAAATCGATCTATGAAGGTCATCATTAGACAGGTGAGTTTTACAGGGAGCATCGCTATCCTGAGCTAAAATTTGCATTATTGGAACATACTGGGCAGATGGAAGCTCTAAAAACTCATGAAATACTTCTTTCAATCTGCTCAATTTTATCTCCTTTCCAAGAGATACGACGGGGGCCCGTGGATTTCCTGTGATATATCTCACTGACATAATTTTTGATCTTTTCTCTAATTTCACTAATATAACTTCGAAGCCCATTGCCCATCTTATCAGCACAGATAACTTTTGGTGTTCCTCTATCCTGCGATACATTTCCATAATCCAAGTGCTTGTTAGAAATCTCGACAATCCGGTAGCAAGCTGTACGACTAGAAAGTGGATTACTGAAATGCTGCTTCGAATATCCCATGTGTATCCAGAGTAAAAAAGGGACTCCAGTGGATATTTCCATACACCTGGATATGCTAAGAAGTGCGTATTTATGAAGGAATTGTGAAGGATGCTGAAAGATGCTTTGGACCGCCTCATATCTTAAATATTCGTCAAGCGTTGGAGGAAACAGCTCAATAGTCACTTCACAGGTCCATGGCCTAGAGTGAGAGGACATCTGAAAAGCATCAAGCTTGCAGCAGCGCGCCAAGTATACAGGATCAGATCTTTGGTCAATGCTTGACGTACTGGAAAAACATATTGTTGATATGGGATCGCTGGAAAAATTTCTCCAGTTATCTGAATCCACTATCCATGCAAGAAAAGGCATAGGTTCATTTTGAATCATGAGAGGATCATCAATCAATGCCGGAATGGGTTTTCTTAGGATGACAGGCAAGTGAATGTCAGTGACATCAGTTCCAATAAAATTTGTGATAACGATAAAGCAATCACTTTCCTCAAACTCACTCAGCCACAGAAAGTTAACTACTGTTTCTGGAAGAGTCCAGTGGGTGAAGAGCAAGTCTGAAAGTTTTTTCACGGCTGCACTATCATAAGACGTTGCCACTGTTCCGCTATTGTAACTGTAATTAGGTAACAGTAAGAGCAACAAAAATATAAAAACGTAGGCCATTCAACTCTCTTCATAAAGGTAGAGAAGAATTTAATGTCAGTGGGAGCATTATAGGAATCGTTTTTACTCCAGTCACCGTTATTGCTATACTGGAACCACTAAGCCCCCACGTAAAAGTAGTTTTCCGTGTTTTAGGTGATTATTGATTTTTTGTTTGACACTTTTGGAGGCTATTAATTATCATTATGTTCCTTTTAAATATGAGTTACAGGTGCGGTCGTTTCGATATTAAAAAGCTGCTAGCAATACGAATAAGTGACATGGTTATGTGAATTTTTTAAGAAGTTCAGAATTACTACACTACCTAATTTTTATTTTTATTTAGCGATTTATAACTCTTATGTTTGCGTCGCCGTGATAAACACTGAATAATTGAACAGGACGAAGTATACAACATTCCATGCTCTGCTCTACTTAACTCGTGTAAACTTTTCTTGCGCTGCCTTTGCATTAGTACGATAAAGTACCCTACATATTTGTATAATTTTTTTTGTACACTCCGAAAAAGTTTTTGTCACTTTGCCACAAAGGCTAATTTTAGCTTAAGTAAGCATTTTCTTCAAGATTTATAATGGATATCGGCGACAGTACTCAAGAGCTGATTTTACTTATCAGATAATTTTATGACAAAACAACAAATAATAAACAATTTTAAGAGAGTAAATGTATTTTAGATGGCTGAGAGTTGAGATACATACGGCCATACAGATATTATATACTATTGTGACAATTTGTGAAAAAATAAGAATTTAATCTAAATTTCTCTTCTCTTTAGCTGCGCTCAAGAAGTACCTTACGATGTACCTAAACAACACAAATATACATACGCCGACGCCGTAACATTCACCAAGAAAGAGTGGTCACACATGTGACAAATGAATTATTTATATTCACTGAGAATTCCAGCATTGCCCCATAATATGGAAAAAAATAATTTACTCATTCATATAATAAAAACTTTACGAAAATGCAGATCTACAGCAAGATTCCATTCACAGTGGACTGGACTATAGTATCGAAGTACGCCGACTGGGTACTCCGCTTTACCTTAAAGGACCCTCCGCACTTTACTGAAATCGGCTGGAGAGATTTTAGCCCAAGCAATGCTATATTTTTTCTATCCGACCGTCTAAGGAAAGAGCATTCCGTCCTCTTCCGCTCAATTAAGTTTGTTGTGTCCTCATGGCAGTCAACAATGAACGAAAAGATAATGAATGTTAGTCCAGTAACTGCAACGCCAAGGTACACAACTACAAATGATAGGAATAAAGGAAATTCTGAGAAATATCGAATGCTGGCTATACTGCAAAGAATGATCATTGCCATATGCGAGGAGAGGACGGCGTATACCAACTGGTTAAACCCATTTTCCCAAAGCTTTGAAGCCAACTGCGCCCTCAGATACCATCTAGGAACTGTGCACGGGTCCATTTGATTTTCCATTATAAGAAAAAATTTCGACTGCATTTCCACCCAACAGAAGACCATTCCTAGGACAACGACCGCACTTCTTAATACTTCGAGTATGGCTGTAAAGAGGAGTATCGTTCGAGCTGAGAATAGCACGGCACTGAATTCAATAAAACACTTCTCGTTTTGAGAAGAACAAGCCGTTACAAGTATAAGCTGGGAAGCGGCGTGAAATGGATCCAAATTTATTGCAACTAAAAGTGGAGAGCAAGTAACTGGAGCAACCAGGCAAAGCGCTCTCATTCCATAGTTAAAGAAGATGGAAACAAGATTCCAATTTCCTTCGTATAAATTCGATGCTGAACCAGTCGCCTTATCTGAAATTAGAAATTACACACTACATTCGGCAACGAAACGGTTTACTTTTTTTAAGGAAAAAACGCTTCCAAGACTAAGGCATTTTGTAAATAGTCTCACCAATGTTATTTAACATTTGCCGCATCTCACCAAAGGCAAGTACCACTTCCGATGAGTTCTTTGTGAGAACCCAGAAATAGCCAAATATTAGTAAGTGAGCGGCGGCAATGAAAAATACGGAACATATGACCTGAATGAGACTGAAGGTGACTGGATGAAGAAGCTGTTGTAACGACCCAAAAAATACCAGGATCCACACAGTGCAAGGTAAATATTTATATGCGGTGTAGCGATGAGATTTTTCTGGAAGTGTGAAAAATGCCTTCTTGGTCGCATCCCATTCTAATGGAGTCGGAAAAATGGGGAGATGGCTGTAAAGGGAATGAAAAGAGGTTATAGCGTCTTCAAAATAGACCTTCATTCTCTCTTCCAAAAAATGCTCTTACAGACTGACTGGCGAATCTTGGTGTCGTCGTGGGTAAGCTGAAATAGAGCTCGTGTCTTGGTAAGTGAATTAATTTGCTACAAATATAAAAATAGAAATGCCTAGGTGTGGTCTATTGCAGAAGACCAGCTACCAGCTTGTTCAATAGTGCACGCAAAAGTTATTTTACTAATTACAAAGAGTTTTCGTTGGCGATGTACTGGAAGTCAATTCCTTTTAATTGTATCCGGGGTTGGCGAAAAAATTGGAGCTAATTGGAAAAACGGACATGACAAGTTATAATAAAGTTATGTCTTTTTGTCTGCGGTACACGTTCCCCCGCACGCATATCAGCGCTATTTTAACAATTTGGATAGTGATTAGGTGATTTGGCAGAAGAAATTTAGTTTTCACCGTTCCGCAGTGCTTTTTCCGCTATTTCGACTTTTATGCGAGATTCATTGCTCTTGCGATTGGATAGGGTTATTAAATTATGTATGGAATGAAGTATGTACACATTGCTATCTTTATACGAGACTTGCTTTGCTTCGCAAAATAATGTTTGTGGGAACGTTGTCTTCTGGACGGATAGTTGGATAGCTTTATCCTTCACATAAATATTTTACTTTCAAAGTTGTACAGGAACTTTGATTGTACAACTTCAGCTGGCTATTGTACCAAACAGACCAATATCAGTAATGGAAATTAATTTCTGGCTCGTTTTTGTTACTAGTACATCATACGTCCAATTTTGACGTATACAGTAATTACCTACCTAGTGCTAGTTTAGAATACTGTAATTCTGTGCGATCAAATTTATGCAGTGTCAACTTAACTTTAAAGCCCAATACTAAAGTTTATTCTAGTAATGACAAAACCATTTGACTAAATGGCAACAGCAGTCATTGTGTTATCTAGGATTGCTTCGGCTACGTCTACCGCAGATATCCTTTTGATTTTAAAGAAGGGTCCCATTGAAAAGGCAGCAGGGCACATAGCTATCACCTGCTTCTTTTCTACTGGTCCGAGTCTCTCACTGCCCCAGAATCGAATTGTTTCCTGTGTGACAACATTTGGTTGGGACATTTTGTCCAACAAGACCATCTGAGTGATCATTAATACAGCAGTAAGTGAAATTCCTAACACGAGAAGATGCACCTCCATGCTATCCAAAAATTTGACAATGCCAAAGTTGATTATAACACAGGAAAGTAGTCCAGCTCCCTCCATGCATGGAAACAGAACTAAACCAACCTCATTTGTTGCTTGCTGCAACAAGCAAATCTGCATGTGGAGAAAATGCCTATCTCTAAAGACATCATTGGCAGTACTCATTTTTCCTGTTTAAACAAAAACATAAAAATAAAAATAATTATTAATAATTGTACTCAAAAAATTAAATGTTAAGTTACATTTGATATTTTAAACCTGCTAGCCTTCCATAAGGATCAGTGTTGCTCGCTACACCTTTACACTTTAGTTTAGCGTCAGTCCTTCCTTTTCCTCTGTAAGTAATATAATGCTTTGCAATTCGCTCCAGTATATGTTTTATTGATCTATTATATAGTCTCTCCAGATAACTTTCAGTTTTCCGAATTTCCAAACATCCCTTCACCATTCGTTGGTATTTCATCTTGCGGCTTCCTTCCAGATTATGTTTGGCAAGGTCCGTTAGTCCTTTAGAGATTCGAATAAATTCGAAAACTAAAATGGCATAGGATGTAACGGAAAGAGACGCAGTCATGAATATGAGTATGCAGGATCCAAGTTTTACTACTACTGAATTGCCAACAAACAATTGAAACAATTTAGTAAATGGATCGTAGTTCCGGAAAAATGGAAAAGATCCAGCAACTGCGGGGCCAATCAAACTGGAGAAGACTGCTCCGCTGTAAGCAACCATTTCTCCAAGATCGGGCAGTCTGTCTGGTCTGGGCCAGTCTAGAAAATAATCATCAGAATTATAATTCAGGAATCTACTTATGACAATTTATTTGAGTTATTCAATTATTTTTTCAGTTTAAGAAATTTTTAGGAGAGTTTCAACTTCTCACTTGGCGCACCTACCCATATATTGACGTCCAAATTTTTTGTCAAGATCATTGATAATCCCGCACAATGTGTATCGATTTTTTGTTACAGTAATGCACTGCACTACTCCTAAGCATGTTCCTATCGTAATAAGAGCATATATCATGAACTCTTCCATTCGAAATTGTAGTATGTTTGGTGCATCACTACTGTTACCGCGCAAACTTTTTGTTAGTTCCCAAAAGTGCAACATGCAGTAAATTGCTTCTAAAGCTACAATAGCATTTCCAATGTACCAAATAATTGGAAAATCACTAAATTTTTTAATATTCCTCATGTTAAACCTCGGATTGGCTATTATGTTATTCGAAATTTGATCGTATTGAAGAGGATGATCAACTAATCTAGGTGCAATTGTGTACAAGTTACGTGCTGCTTCAATGAAACCCATTTTTTGGGGCAGAAATTCTAGGTTTATCCGAAACAGATATCAATGTATGCTCACTTACTACTTTTTCTATCGCATTTCTCCTACCAACTAACCATAAGAAGTGGTGTGTTTGTTAAAATACTGACAAGAAAAAATGAAATGAAAATAAATAAATGAAGCTTTAACTTTCAATAATATTTTTCCAGTTCCATACACTATTTGTCGTTGTTTTTCTTTTTTAATTCCTTGTTCCTCTGCATTTCCTTACTAGGCATATACATAACTTTCCAAATTTGGTGCAATTCATAGACCATATACATAGGTACATACTAAATTAGATTGATTGAAGGCTTCCAGTTCCAGAAAAACACTTCCTATTTGCCAATGTACTGAAGTAAAAATATACAAAATTTAAGCATATCAACTTGTTCCTTTGCTGGCTGTCTGCCATTAACTTTTATGTGTCATAAACATTCAAGTGACAGATTGCCCCACAAAAGTTAATTCTTGAGCTTTAATTTGTAAGTGAATTTTGTCTACATTTAATTTAAGCTGTATAAAAATACAATCATGATCACTTTTTATTGGGAAGGAACAACGGGGTAACTTAGTGTAAGTGAAAGTAAATTTCTGTACAAAATTGTCATTTCAAAGCACGACAATAAATATATAACATATCAACATCAAGCACTGCTCCTGTTGCAGCTTTCAATTATTAATTATTTTACATTTCTGTACAGGTTACATAATGCTGCAGGGTAACTAGCAGTTATTTAAAGAAAGGTCTTCATCGTATGTAAACATTGATACTTCTCGCAACTTTCTGTTTCTTCTGGGTCCTTCTGTTGAGGGGAAACCTTTTCACTAGGCCCGAAGGAATTTACATCTCTACAAAAATAAATTACACAGGTGTGGTGAGTGAAGGTGTACAATTGAATTATATTACTGATAATATAGGTACACGTACACAATTTAATAAAGAAGTTAATAAATAATTTTTGCCTGCAAGATGTAACAAAAAGCTATTTACCTTTCTGTGCTGTCAGTGATCGCCGAAGAAAAACCGATTTCTTTGTAAGCCTTTCGCAGTCGGCATTTAGCGTAATTGTAGCATTCGTACTTCTCCAATGCCTTCCCAACTGCAAATGAGAGTGAGTCGATGAGTGGCTAGAGAAATAACATAAATCGTTGGTTATTGATATGATCAGTTGCTATCATATTTGCAAATAAAATGAGAAATAATTTAATGTGTAAACTTTACCTGATATGTAATCGTATACTCATTTAAACTTCTCCCGCCGCGGGCCAACGCATAAGCAATGCTCCCCAGGATAACATATATCACGACAAAAATTGGTGCCCCAACTGCAAGGCAGATCAACGGAATCGCAACATAATCTAGTGTACCCTTTATTGGTGGTGGAGGAGGTGCCAGAGGGCCAAGAGGATCTCCTTGCCTAAACGGAAAGTCGTCAAGACTCGGTCCGACATCTACAGCATTGAGTGCTGCTGATTTGCCTTTAGTTACTTCAAAATAGTTGACCTCACTTGCGTCGTCACTGTCTTCATCTCCATCACCGTCGGCTTTCTCTTCAGTCATTCCTTCCTGGGAATACCCATAATTGTAATAGGGGTAAGTATTGTAGTATCCTCCGTAACTGTTTTCCTCGTAATCATCGTCGTGAGTGTCTGACCTTGCCAATTGATTTAACGGAATTTGATTCAGACCAAATGGATACTGAAAATTTACATTTTGGTTGTAATATGCGGCTGCATTATTTTGTGGAGGAGCAGGTGGCTGCCTATAGGCAAGAGTTGGTGAGGGGGACTCGTCCTCATTTTCACAATCTGGAGAAGGAGAATCGCTATCTTTAATGGTATTTTGGGGATGCGTGGGCAGAAGTTGGTCAGACTGTCCATTATAATTTGCTTGTTGAGTTTGCTTCGGGTCACTAGGCAGACTTACAATGGTTGGTGAGGTGGGAGTCAATGATGATGTCGACGTTTGAGAATTTACGCTAATAATCTCATTACCAGTTACATTGGGAATTGTTCCCACCAAAGCGTTATGGTGAATACTAAAAGAATGACTAAAACTGATTAAAACTGCCACTATAAAAAGCACTGTACATCTCCGAAGAAAACACATTTTTACAATTTTGATTTTTAAGTTAACTTAATTTTCACAATTTATTGAGTTTTCCTATTGCGATTGTCAAGCCAGAATAGCAACTGCAACTAAATTATTGTGAGCACCTTCTTTCCCTGTCGCACCCACTCAATTCTACGTAGGTACCCTTTTACTTATTCCATTATTACCATTACAAAAGGGAGCAAGACCA
>JAHZND010001863.1:0-24066 GCA_027744115.1 Acrocyrtus sp. NNG-2020
AAGATAGAAAAAAAATGGTGTTCAGCTTGTGCTTAACTTTTGTGGAAGGATGCTTACAGCTAAAAAAAACTTCTAACCGTTTGCTTTTGTCTGCTGAGATGGAGTGTGTAATTATTACAATGCCACTACGGAACGTTCTTGCGACCACACACTTCCTGTAAAATGACTTGCCCACTTGAGTCTTCAGTCAAACAATAGAACGGAAAAAACATTCTCGCCTTATAGACTGTTGAAGGAGAGGAGGGACGGAGTTGAGCTAGTTTCCAGAAAAATAAATGTACATTGGAGGAAATAACTGCTACCCCGACGAGAAAGATGGAAAAGGATGAGAGAAGATAGTGACGGATTTTCACTTTTCACTATTAAAAGAAGGAGGATAATTTTACGGAGAAAAAAAATATATTCAGCGTGCTCAGTACTCTGTGAAAATATGGCCACCCACCCTAGCAAAATTGCTTCTTTTGGCGTGTAAGCGCCTAGCTGAAGTGGATATATTGCGGGGGGAGAGTCCCAAAATTATTCATTATGAATTCAGACACATTTCAAGTACGTGCTGGAGCATATCACAGACGTCTCTACTAGAGAGCTACTTGTGCTCTCTTCTAATCTAAAATTCAAAGTTTTCCTACTTATCGAAAGGCACGAAGGAGCATTACGGGGGAGTGAGTTAGTGCCAAACTAAGGAAATTAATTACTTCACGTCGAGACACTCACCCTTGAAAGTGAACATATTTTCCGAGGAATTGCAATTCCAACTCCCATCAAGAAAATTATATGGGAGCGCTAAACACCAACTAATAATGACAAAAAAGTCCTTGGCTATTCCAAAAAATATATATAAACCGGGAAGATGATAATAGTAAAAACTTCTTAACTATGTGAGAGAAAAACCTAATTAACCTGTTTTCTTCCTATTTGTCATTATATCTATATTAGATGAATCTCCATCCTGAGATTTTTTTTCTAATTTGTGAAAGCAAAACAAATTTCATTCCCTTTTTTAGGACTCTCCTCTACACTCACGAAATTAGAAGTTTTTTTGAGCTCGCCGAGCAATATATCTCCGTCGCGTTTAGTCTTTAGGACAAATTTTTTTTCTCTTTTTTTCTTCTTGGCGTGAGTATACCTTTATCTCCCAGAATGGAAGAGTCAGGTACGAAACGAAATCTTTTATTTCATCCAGCTTTTTACAAGGTGAGCCAGCACAAAAATGTTGGGCAACCATTTACCTTCCTTCCGTTCCACTCGTGCATTCACGGAGAAAGCCAGAGACGGAGAGAAGGAACTTATAAGGTACGCACGTCGTGTGGCAGTTAAAGGCATGTTTTATGCGGGGAGCGAAACGAGGAGAAAATTTGATGCTTTTCACACAAAAAAAAGTTACCCTCACTCGCTACAGCTTCATTCCCCATTCCATCCAAAAAAGCTGGGATAAGTGTGGAATTGAAAAGGGAAATGAGTGTGTAATGCCGTGTGTGCAAAATAGGAAAAAAAATATGTGTACCATTTTCCATGTCATCCCTTTCACAAACATTTCACTGGAAAAATATCTCTTCCGTTAGGATGATGATGATGCACAAAATGAGCTATCATTTTTTTCGGATTTTTACACCCATCAGAAAAAAATACGATTATTTTTTTTGAGCTTACACGTGCCTTACAGGGACATAAATTGGGACAGCCTAAGGTTATTCTGTAGGTACTGGTGGTAGTCCAAATTTGAAAAAATAATATGCACAAAAATAAAACACTGCTATTGCATGACTGGAGAGCGTTGATGTAGGGATATCCTCCAGGAAGTGTAATTTTATTTTGCTCTGTCAAATACGCATCCCCTGCTGGAAAACGATGATGCATAATAAATACTTGAATATTTAATCGTCGCTATTGATCTCCAGCTGTTGCTCTGCTTTTTCCAGGTTGCTCTTCCAGAGAAAAAAAAGCTATGTCAGGATGAGAGTGACTAGAGGAAAGACTGGAATAAGTAATTTCTGTTGACGAGTAATAATGAAAAGTGATGCAAGTTTGTTACGTGTAAGCCCCTCTCATAATATTTGTGGAGAGGACGGAGCTAATTTAAAGATTTACTTGATCTCTTTTAATTTTCCCGGGACTTGAAGAAAATGCTAGAGTAAACAATGGCGTTACACTGTACTGAAAAAAGGATTTCTTCGAAGGAAAGGAGAAACTTGTTGAAGAGAGTAAACTACTATTATTTTTTAGAGAGTTGATAGTTTTTTTAGACTGATGTCGTGTAACATTAGTGGAGAGCTAAGAAAAAAAATATTTTCTGGGTTGAAAGCAATTATGTCTGTACATAATGACGTGTAATTTCATTATGATGGATATGTTTGTAATCTGGAGGATTTCCAGAATAATTTTTTCTCTAATCTTTGTGCTCCCTTGGAGAGTCAGGGCATTATTGCGAATATGTGCGCAGTGTGCTGCGGTTCATATATGAGGAAGTCGTGTGGTTTTTCCTTTTGTTCCCTTCAACTCTGTCTGAAATGGGAAAGGAGAGAGTGGGAAAACTGTCTGGAGAATTTTTTAGTATTACACGCTTACTTAAAAAAAATTGCTAGCGCTCAAAACTTTAATTTAAAATGTGGGATAAGGAAACAACACTGAATAATTTATAGTTATGTTAGCAGAGTTCTACTAAAACTTCCACTTGAGTAAATAAGCAACTATTTTTGAGCGATGTGAACTCAGTTTTCTCGATGATAAGTTCGAAAGCGGCAATTTTAGTGTGTGCTATGGGAGGAAGTGGAATTTCCCTTTTCTAATATTCGGAGAGCAAGGCTGACCTTCTCCACTCAATCAAATGAATGCTAAACTGGATGCAAGAAATTTTCCGTTTGAACGAGTCCTCTTCTTCCCTCTTTCTCGGATTTTGGCCACAAACCCTGGCACAAGACATTTTGTGTGGCAGTTGTGTACTCTTCTCCCCGCTGATAAAGGAGGACAAGTGACATCCCATTCCCAACTGTGCGCTCCCTTCAACAGTCAGCTTCTTAGGAAATGGAGAAAGACATTGGAAAACACGTACTTATTTGCAAATTCTATCGACGCTGCTGTTGCTTTCCAAAAACTATTTCAACTTTCTTTATATTGTCATGTCACACCGGGACATGGAGGCAACAAGAGGAGCACGCCGCTGGAAACACTCCACACCACTCCCAACAAGGAACAGAACATTCATACCATTAAAATAAACAGGATTGGGCTGGAATATGACTGGAAAAATAAACTGCATTATTTATTTTACATGGGGTGTCCATGCCTCTTTATATTTGCGATTGGGTATGGGCTCCAAAGGGAAATTTATTTATTTTCTTTCTCCCTCTAAATTGATCCTTACGTCTGGCTACATCCTCCGAACTTGAAGAAGGCATAGCTCTTCACCAATTTCTCTCCGTTATTGTACAATAATACGGGATAACAGAAGGGCGTACGTCACAGAGTCCTAGGGAATACTCAAAAATACAGCTTTTCCTCCTCCCTGCCATACTTATGCTTCCGCCTGAATGGGCTCAGTGTTTTTTTTTCTTCGAGTTATTGATTCCAGTCTCATCCTGAGTGGAAGTAGCCGAGGCTCCACTCTTCTCTCCTTTGACGTTGAGAATTGTGTCTTTAAAAAAATTGGTATGGATCAGGATTGTAATCAAAAGAGAAAAAGTTTTTTAGTTGTTTGCATTTTCCCTCTCCATTACAATATGCTTTTATAGGGGCACTCTCCAAGAAAAAAAAAGAGCATCCCTTTTAGCAACTGAATATCCAACTGGAGAGCTCCTTCTTGCATAATCTCCTTCAAAAACTCCAATTCTCATTTTACTTATCGCCCTCCGCAACTGGTCACTCTTTGTGAAAACGAGAATGGGACAGATGGAAAAAAAACTTGTATGAAAAGGCTGCGTTTCAGTTGTGAGTTCGCTCCCTCGTAGGTGGCGAGCTAGGAAGAGAAGGCTAGTACTTCCTAACAAACGCTGGCTATAAGGTCTAAAGTTGGCTACTTTTTTAAAGCATTTTTTTTCTTAAATGGGATCAGTTACTTACACACAGCTTACTTCTTTTGTGTGCATCTGTGAAGGAGAAACGCTGTCACTGAGATGTACTTGGGTGTGGAAGAGGGAGAAAATGGGAATTTTCTTGAAAGTTCCCCCTTCTCTATTTTCCTCCCGCTTTCATAATAAAGTTGAGAATTGTAGAGTAATGAATTATGACAGTTGAAACGGCACACTTTTCTGCAGACTTTTGCTCATTTTTTACACAATTTCTTTCGAAAAAGTGGAGAGGGAAAAAGAGAAAGCCCAGGGGCATTCCTAACAATACAAAGTGGAAGCTTAAAAAAACTCCGAGTTCAAGTCGAGTTTGATTCGTGCAGAAAAAATACAACTGGGTCGATGAAAGGACGAAAGGGAGGAGAAGAAAAAAGTTATACAATTTTTTCAGCATTGCTACCTCCTTTCTTGTTAAATTTTTCTCTCTTCCCAGATGTGCTCTTGAAGGAAGTCGCCAAAAAATACATGCAAAAATGTACCTTAAAAACTCATGCTTAAAATCCGCTTTAAAACGGAGCGGAAACTACGCCTTGTGGGCTACCCTACGCACAAAAAAAAGAAAATTTTGAAAAGTAAAGTGACAGGTACGCAGCTCTCAGGAAGTTGCGCAATTTTTTTTCTCAACACTCATGTCGATCTAGGTCCCTCCGCAGGAAAAACAAATCCACACAACTGGGACAGAAAAAAATATGGGCTGTTTGTGGTAATGGATATAGGCACACGTCTCAACTCACATAGCGGCTTTATTTTTACATCTTCCTTAGTCGGCAAGATAATGTGCGTTCGTTAAGCCTCCAGATAAAAAGAATAAACAGAGCTGTATATATATGTAAGCAGTTTTCTCTTATTACTCGGAGACATTTTTTGCTCAATGTTCTGTTAGAACATTAACGGCTTGAGGAGACTTATTTTCGGAGAGGATGAGAATTGTGCACTTGCTCACCTGCAAATCTGATGCCATTTTTTCGGTAGAACTGTAAACAACACAGTTTAGCTATTTGAGCAGCACATATATGAGCTGCCTGCTGGAAACAAGTTTTTCATGGAAAATGGAAATAAAGTAGAGTGCAATTACCAGCACCCTCATAAATAAGTAAAGCGGAGAGAAACTACGAGAAAAAGTTGTCCCTTTTCGGAAAAGCACAGGGGTACACTAAAAAATATATGTATATGGGATGGAGTTGGATGCCAAGTCAAGTATGGGGAAAAAAGTAAAAGTTTTCAATTTTCCTTACTATAACTAGTAGAACTAGCTGAAAGTAATTGTTATTTTATTTTTTTGAAAAAAAAACTTTGTTTGTTTTAGGAAATTATAAAAATTAGGATAGGAAATTGTAGTTTGTGAAGGACTCGTAACCGTTCCAATTTTTTTATGCAGTGGTTAACGAAAACCATCACAAGATTGTTTACTTTTAGTATTGCTATTTTCGGAAAAGCACAGGGGTACACTAAAAAATATATGTATATGGGATGGAGTTGGATGCCAAGTCAAGTATGGGGAAAAAGTAAAAGTTTTCAATTTTCCTTACTATAACTAGTAGAACTAGCTGAAAGTGAATGTTATTTTATTTTTTTGAAAAAAAAAACTTTGTTTTCTTTAGGAAATTATAAAAATTAGGATAGGAAATTGTAGTTTGTGAAGGACTCGTAACCGTTCCAATTTTTTATGCAGTGGTTAACAAAAACCATCACAAGATTGTTTACTTTTAGTATTGCTTCCGCCTATTTTTTAGATGGCGGTGCTGGAAAATTAAGATTTAGCTTCAGGAAAATAAATATATCAATTCTGAACTTGGAGTGTGGTTTCCTCATGAAATTTATTTTAAGATATTTTAATAATTTCGAAGCTTCTAACTGCACGCAAGGTAGATGCTGAAGAGCTAATTGTCAAACAACTTTTGAACAAGCGAGATAAAGTACGGAACTAGGAAGTTGGAAAATTGTGATCTTGAGAAAGCAACCACCACCGCCAGTACTGCTCACTCCTTAACAGACAATTTGAGCGAGAACTGAGAAAATGAGAAAATTTTTGTTCCATTTCCATAAGACAAAATAGAGGGAAAATTGGTATTGACTTGAGGGAAAGAAAGAATCAATAGCGACCCTGTAGTTTACTGTCTCAAAGACGACAACAAAAATTTTTTTTTCGGAAGAGAAGGAGTTAGTTATGGTTGCTCAACCATATTCTCTTTTCGATATGATGTCGTCTAAGGGAAAAAAATTTGGTGCTTCGAGGTAAATTCTGTTGAGTAAGCGGAAGACGGATATAATCGAGGAGAAAGTTGGAACATATTCCTAGATCAAATGTACACACTTCCCTCCAGTTGAGATGTACTGATTTGGAAGTCCAACAAAGTCTGAAGATTTCAATCCTGGTGTGGTGTGCCTATATAGCTTTAAAAAAACCGAATTTTTCACTAGTCCCATATTTAAAAACTCATTCTCTCACAAACTGTTGCTGATATTTTGAGGGAAGAAATGACGATGACACTGATCCTTTTTCTGTCTCTGCTGAATTAGTTTCTTTTCTGAGAAAAAGTGCTTTTGCTCTTCCGCCCGTCCTCCATTCCATTTTTTTTGCGGGAGAGAAAAGTGCTCCCTCGTCGCCCTTTATTAGTGAAGTCAACGTAGCATGTAATGTGGAAGGAAAGAGAAGATGAAAGACAAGAAAGAAAGCAGTTTTTAGAATAGTAAAAGAAAGTGGGAGATGTGCCTATTCACTCTTCTTCTTCTTCTTCCACTTCCTAAACAACACTCGTCTCCCAGGCCTAAAGCCAAAAAGGGAGCTGGAACAAGGAGGACATACTGTCTAGCAATAATGGGAGAGCTGCTTATGTTCCGCATTCATTAAAAAGCAACTTTGTTTTCCAGATATGAAATGTGGGCGTATAGCATCATAAAAAAACTGGACTGGAGAAGTTGGGGAAGTGGCACAACTTGTTGAAAAATGATGGAGGTGCTCTCAGCTCCCTAACACTGCTCACTCTTTACCATAATCATGTGACGTGAGTGTGGGTTTTAGACAGTGTCACCTTCTTATCAATTCAAAAAAAGTTTGCTCTTGAAAATATGTGTTTTTCTCTCTTCAACTCGTCAACAATTTTTTCCCCAAGGAAAGTTGTAGCGATGTAAAAATAAACCGAGTACATTTCAAGGTAAACCACAACGTCCTCATTTTTAATGAGGGTGTTGGTGCATGCATACGCACAAAAATCGTTTTTTCCCCTTCATTATCGCAAAGAAAGCACGACTTAGCTATGCAGCAATTTATGTGACTGATAACTTTTCTCCTTTTACACAGCAAAAATTCCTTCTGTAGGTTGCCATTTTACCGACTATTTTTTTCTTTTATGACGCTTTAGCCCGTTTATTCTCCTGCGAGGGTCATGGTTGGTCAGTCCTGTTGCTGGGTGAAATCGTGCGGTTGCCATGTTACAGCTTCAAAGGTTTTTTTGGTAGAGTCCTAGCCCAGAGTGAGTGAAAAAACACTGCCCATATTGAGCTACACTTAAGAACCTTTGGTTTCTTAACGTTAACGTCCTCCCCAAAGAGAAATAGCTACGCTTAAAAAAATAAACCGTGAGGAATTTTTTAATGGCACCCACACACTCCTCGAAAATCTTTGCCTTTGGCATGTATCTCAGCATGGACCTGCATATAATGAGTGTTTACGATGTGGTTTTTTTGCACAACGAAACAACTCTGTTTTTGGCCTGTGAGATTCCATTTAGCAAAAAAAATGTGAAGGAACGTGCTCCGCAACAGTCGCCTCTATTATTCTGTGCACATGCGGAACTTCATAAATCACACAGTTCCCTAAAAAGGTTCACCAGGTGCGATAACGTATTTATAAGTTGGTTCGTGGAAACGAAACTCCTGCTAATTGGAATCAACCCGTAAGAACGACATTATTTCCAGCCCCTTTCTCTGCAACCTGTAACGTTAGCTGGGATAATTTGCTCCTGCTCCATTCCCAAGAAAAAAAATTCTGGAAATGTATTTCTTTTGATTTTTATCAGTTTCCAGTCAATCTGCAGCACTTTGCTTTACTCCTTTTCATGTTAGCACAGTCAGTTCACAAGTATAAAAGAGGGCCTATTCATGGCTACCCTATCCTTTCACTGATTGTGTGAGTAGCCTTTTTTTGGTGCTCCCACTTGAATAATTTCTACAACTTGCCCAAGGTCAATTCTTACCTCGCCGTTTTGTCCTCTCCTTCCATAGCGAATTTTTTTTTCTGCAATCCTACCCACAGTATTTCTCTACTTTTTTGTTTTGCATAATTATGTGCAACGAAGCCATTAGAAGCCAGGGAAAATGCATATTACACCTATTAACCTGGCTGGAAAAGTGCTCAGGGAAAATGGTAATGACACCAGGAGGCATGCAGAGCTCAGCGGCAGCAGTAGCAGCAGCAGCGGGCTAAAAATTTATTCAGCTGATAATTATGTACACGGTCGGATTTTGGAGGGAGCGGAAGGAATGCCCACTTTTGAGTAGTGAGCCGCGGAATATGCCAGAGAGCAATTGTATAAGTCAACAGATGTATGCAAAGTTGCGAGTCTCCCCCTCTCCGAGAGTGTTCCGTTCTCCTTTGAAAAGAGAAAAAAAACTGGTAGTGCACTTGTTCAAACATTGTTATTCTTGCTGGCGAAATTTATAAGTATTCCAATGCCGCTGGAAGGACATTTATATTTTAACTGTGGCTTCTCACTAGATTCATCTCATGGAATTTCCAGCCGAGCTGGAAATTTATGGTGTGGATATCTTTTTTTTCTACTTTTGCAATGCATTCCCCCAAAGGAGCCGCCAGCCTGCCTACGTAGTGTAGAGAGCTCTTACTCTCTCGTATCAAGTTCAGGAAGGAAGGAAAACACTTTTTTTTGTCGCAAAGTTACTACAAAATAGAGGAAAAAGCAGATGGGACTTTGGTCCATATCTAAATGGAAATGGAGGGGCCTGTGTGTGGCGCTCTTCATCCCCTGGAGCCTGTCTTCTTAGGTGGTAGGAAAATGGCCGTAACGTAATATAAGTGGATAGCGTGGCGCGTGCAAAATTCATGCGGGAGCGATTAAAACGTAGATGCATAAAAATTGGAGCTGGAGAAGAAAAAATGAAAAACGGGAAAGGATACACACATTTTTGAGTAGGAAAAGGGCAGGGAGTAAACTGGAGTGAGAGTTTGGAGGAGAAGTTGTTCACTCACATTTTTTTTACTCTATACACCTCCAGTATGGATTTTTTTAGTGAGTGGAGGAATGGTCGGAGTAACGAGGTGGAGGAACAAAGCAAAAAAACTACTTTTTTGATGGCGCTACCTCTCCCAATTAATCTTTGTGAATGGATCATTTCCCTGGAAAAAAAGGAAACTAGAAAGAGGAGGGAGTTTGGTGGATATGTGGAAAAGGGATACATAAGTACTCCATTATAACAACTTAATGAAATCTGGCAGCTTTTTATAGTGTTCATTGACGATAATAAAAAAAGATAAAGTCGACATTCAACATACCGTGTTTTCCACCTTCACATCTGTTTTTGATCCGGAAAAAGGGCTGTTAATCAAAATCACCAGGTTTTTGTTTCTGTGGATTTTCTGTGTGGATTGTGGTGAGAGAGATGAAAGGATGTGATACGCCGACTAAAAATGTATATGTTGCGATGAAAGCTGCAGGGAGAGAGCTAAATGCTGAGGAGGATGGAGATAATAATGTCGATTTGTGTGCAAAAGTCTTTTTTTATAGTTCTTGTTTACACTCGCTACCACTCTCAGAAAATATTTTTTACTGCGAGGACGATACTGCTGATATCGGTGACGATAAGTGATTAGCACTTCTCCCGATTTAGTTGGATTTCCAGAGATAATCCTTAAATGACTCGGATTGCTTTTTTCACTATTCGCCCTATCCCACCACAATAATTCTGCGCACGGGTGAACTCATTTTTACAGTAAATAGATTTTTCCAGTGCTACTCGAATTTAGTCAGTACATTTGTTTTACATCAACAAGTTTTTTTAGTTCATTTTCAATATTCACAGTCAAAAAATTTGATGATAAAATGCAAGTTTTTAAAAGTGTTTTATAGGATGGTGTAGGATCACAATTCACAATCACGTTTTTTCTACTCAGATTTATTTATAGGGCTTTGGTTGAGAGAGAGAGAATAAGCAGTTGAATGTTGGAATATGCGATTACCTGTGGTTTCGCTTATTTGAGGTAATTTTTGTGAGAAAATATACCGAGTATATTTGTATCGTTTTTGTAAAAAGCTAACTGTACTTTGTTTCTACGAGGAGGTAATTTTGGTTATAAATAAAATGAAAATTTGATATATATGCATATGTTTATTTATAGTTTTTGCAAGACTTCAAACTTGGTTTTTTCTTTTGTTCAAAATTGTACAGTTTTACCCTGCAATGAATGGGCTCTATATAGTCTGTGGAATGTTTTTTCGTTTTGCACAAGTTTTCGGCGGTGACGTTTCTATTTTGTTTTGTATGATTTACAGGTATGAAAAAATATTGAGGTTTTGCACTCGCTCCAAGGAGAATAGAGATAGTTTGGATATGTGTATTACAGGATTAAAATTATTTCTATTGATTTGTATCAAGCAAAGTTCCAGGTAGATGTAGAGGTGGGTGGTCCTTTCAGCAGTAATGTTTAGATTGATGCTAATTGTTAATGATGTGGCTTGTGTCCAGTTACTTTGGTAGAAATTGGAAATTGATTGAATTGGAAGTTTTGAGTTTATTTTTCGCTAACCGTGAAATTTCTCTTTTGTAGTTGTACTGTAATTGTCCCGTTGTTAAATGTCAATTGATCAGCTGAGCTTTTTCCAATTGATTTTCAGTATACTCGATTGTAATATTTTTGTTGCAGTTTATGAAACAGTTTTAATATTTTTATGTGAGAGTTTGTAAATAATCTTTATAGAAAATTTTTTTATTATTGCTCAGATTTCATAGATGAAGTGCGTGGTGCTGCTCATAGGAAGAGAAGTTCATACTTGTCCTTTAGCACGGAAATTATGAGTGTTTGCTCTGTTTTTGGAGTTATCTTTCCAGACAGCTCTTCACTTTCACACTTTCTCGGGTGGTTTGAGCACACACGATGTATCAAGTGAAAACAGGACACCATAGCACGAGTCCCACACTACTCGTATTTTTGCGTGAACTCTATGCAGTCATAGAATTACTTTGTCTCACTTCACTCACGAAAAAGCTACACAGCTATAGGTTGGCTCCCTCTCGGAATTTTCTTTTTTTGGAAGCTTTCAACTCTGAAAATGACAAATGGATGCGTGTCCTGTCGCACTAGTGGAGAGCCAAGAATGTTTGACCACAAAAACATATGCACAGTTACAGTTATGGGGATGTGTAGTTCACTTCCACTTCTGAGAGAAAAATGCGCATTCACTCTCCCATAGAATCAGTCAGGAATGGAGTAATAATGATGAAGTAGTAGTAAAAAAATGTCTTTGTCGAGGTAACCAGTTTTTTTATATATTTTTTCGGTCTTTTCTAACTTGACTTTTCACCCTCCACCTTTTCAGCTTGTCACTTTCTCCAGAATGGGCTGAGAAGACCTTCTGTACCTAACTCTTTTGAGAGGAAATGTAGGACGGGAGCTGAACTCATTTGATCTCTTCGTCTGTCTCGTATGGTGTCCCTCTCTGGTGAATTGTTTTTAACAGATGTTGGACTCCCCTCGCCTGTTTTGATGGAATTTCAATGCGGAGTGAATGTGACTCTTGCACTGTGACTACTCCAACCACTTTCTCACTCAGAATTTGCAGTTGTTTTCTCGTACTAATTCAAATTGAGTAATAAATAGAGAGCCTATACATATCACTTGCATTCAGTCTCTGAAGGGAAAGATTTTTTTGGACAGTCGCTCTCTACTTACTCCTGAGAACGGAGAGAAGACAGAAAAAAATTGTACTGCTGCTGTTGTTGATCCTTCGGCTGTGCTGGAATAGTTGAATGCCGAATATTATGCATCTGGCGTGTTATCTCCGACAGCCACACCAACGCACTTTACTTGTCATGCATAAAATTTTCTACTTTCCTTTCGCTGGAGGAAAACTGGAATGGAAGCAGCTTGCCGCTTTCCTACTCCTTTCCAATAGATTTTCTCTGCTCATCAGTCACAAGCCTTCCACGATTTTCAGTGTGGAAGCAAAATAGAAAAATGCGAGAAAAAAAATCTGCTGAATTTCTCAACAAAATTTTTTTCTTATTTTTAGATCTCGATTGAAAGGATCAGTCTTTGAAAATGATTTTCCTTTTCGAAATCAATCTTTTGAAAGCTCACCAATTATAGTTACTACTTTCAACAAACGTGTTATTGATTGTCCTTGTTGATATTTTTTTTAAAGATTGCGCTATTGGGAAAAAATCCTTTTATCTGCACTTATGCTAAGAATTATATTTTCCGTCCACTCAACCGGAACTAATTTCGCAATTGCAGTTAGATAAGTTCATAATTAGCCCTTTTGGAACTCAGCTCTTTTTAACTTTCAGCACTGAAGAAATTACTTTTCCGTGGAATGGATGAAACTAACAAGCACCGTCTTTTTTTATTTTTCTTTGCATAGAATAACACAAAAAAAAGTTGTTCACTTATTTTCATAGCACGTTAAACCCGCGTAATTATTTCGTTTTTCTTTTGTTAGAAACGAGTATATATTAACTTTTCCCGTTTTTCTGTTTCGGTTTGAAATGTTCGTATTTTTTTATGTAGTCACAGTTCAATTAGTTATCTCCTATTTCAATCTGGTGCGGGAGCATTCTCTCTTTCCACTTTCATCTTGTGACGGAATCCTGATACAAGCTGATAAGATGAAATTGAGGCCCGTTCCCCTTTTCCTTTTCGTCCCGTTTTAATCTTCTGACTTTCTTTGTAGTCATTCAATCTGGCATCATAAACTCTTCAAAAGGAATGATATGATGGTTGTATGGTGGTGCGTAGCAGCGGCAGCGGCGCACACCGTTTCCAAACTTTCTCCGCTCCGCGAAAATCCTATATGAACTACAACAAACAGAAAATTGTATAACCAAAGTGCTTAGTTAACTCTCTCACTTTCCTACCTCCAATTTGAGACTAACGAGCAAAAAATATCCTTTTCGGCATTCCTACACAAATTTCCAGCTGCTAAAGTTTTTCTTTCTTGTCGCAAACAATAAAAAAATAGCTGAATTGAAGTGATTTAATAATAAGTTTCTGCAATAAAAGGAGGAGACAAAGACAACAGAGCAGATATTTTTTTACATAGGCTTACTCAGGAAAAAGTGTTATTCACAAAAATTTGCTAAATTGGCCAACTTCTTTTTTATCCATAATTCAATTATAATCATATCTTGATTTTTTTTGCACTTATCCTAAACCCCAAGAAATCTTGAGAGTGGGTGTAAGCATAAAAGGACGCCTTTTTCTATTGATCTACCCGGAAGATTTTTCATGCTTTCTCGTTTTCATGAAGGATACCCCGCGCTTATTTCAATTTCGGTTGAATGCCTACTTCCACACTGCTATCCTTTTCAATTCCAGCACATCCTTTACTAGAATCCTACATTTTAGGGAGGAGAGGACCACGGCCTCCCGAAAATGCATGCCGCTGCCGCTTCTGGTGATTTGTACAAAGAAGAGGAAAAAGGGTTTCATTTAACGGGAGCACGCTATATTGTATTTATTTTCCTCTCTCCTTTTCTCTCCTTTGCCTCAGGGAAGATGGGAGAAGAAGAAGAAGGGAAGAAAAAAAGTGGATGTGCAGAAGACACTTTATTATTATTTCAGTAGTTGCCGTTACGTACAATTCAGGTATTTTCACGGAAGACAAGGAAAGAAAGAGAAGGAAGAGGTAGGCTCAACTTTCCCTACACTCATATCCTTTGCACAACAATAAAGTATTTTTTACGGGGAAATACGAGTGACTTGGGCACATTACCTTGCGATGGGATACACCGAATATAATCCTGCACTTAAAAATATGTGCACTGTATTTTTTATACCTTTTCCTTCGCTTTATGTTAAAAAATGGGTGGAAATAATATGCGAAACGGTTTATGCGCCTTTTTATCATTTACTTTGAGGATTGTATGTACTTTTCAAAAAATGGGAGGGGAGGGAAAGTACGCGGGGTTCGATTTTTAGTTGAGAAATCGAGACTAGTCCCCTACCCAATTTCTTTCCAGGGATCCTGAATAAAACATATTCAAGTGGAGATATAAATATATGAGAAGGCTCGTTCAGAAAATACGAACTGATAAGGGAAAAGTGGAATTATGTGGAGAAGGGGAGAGCGAAAAAAGCCAGTTTTGCACAGGTATGTAAATATTTAAATTTTACAAAAAAAAAAGAAAATTCCAAGGTTTCTCCAAAGTTCCGGGCTAAAAACAAAAAAATAAGTTTGGCTGGGAAAATTACAGAGTTCTTTTTGTATGTGGAAACTTTTACGAGTTTAAATTGCACTTCTTTTTGACAATGTAGAACTAACTATATAAGACGGGCCAAGTTTACTCCAGTGGAGCTGCAGGGCATGAAAGCCTTTCACAATAATTCTCGATTTTCAGAGACATTTAAATGGAAAAACTTAGTAGTCAGAATAGCGGAAGCAAAGTGATGCAAACACAGCTTAATTTGATAATTGCACCGAACAGACGTTTTTTCCCTTTTCCCATTCATTTTCAGCTGACTTTAACAACAAAAGGGAAACAGAACGTCATCAGTCTGCAACCAGCCAAAAAAAAACTTTGCCAGAAAAAGCTGCCAGTCAAAGGAACAGTTGCAAACTGGTATGGCAGTGGCCATGACAATGACAATACGGTAAATATTATTAATGTGCAAACTAGCACATTGCCCACGCTCAACCAACGCAAATT
The DNA here is from genome assembly GCA_027744115.1 of Acrocyrtus sp. NNG-2020. Classification (NCBI taxonomy): domain Eukaryota; kingdom Metazoa; phylum Arthropoda; class Collembola; order Entomobryomorpha; family Entomobryidae; genus Acrocyrtus; species Acrocyrtus sp. NNG-2020. The sequence goes on from JAHZND010001863.1 coordinate 14,940, forward strand.
ATCTACTACGTCACGCACACTCTCTCTCTCTCACTCTTTAATCTAAATTTTCGGCTAGAATTTTTGGCGACAACTCGTCAAAAAAAACAAACTTTGAGAACTACTCTAACGAACAAAACACAAAGTCCAGCAACTTTTTTTAGAAACTATCCAAAGTGAAAAGAATAAAAACTCCTCCATTTGGCCAACCGAATATTAAGCAGTCTTAAAGTGATTCGTCATTAAAGTCATGAAAACAGGATGATTACAGTAGTTATCAATTTTCTACTACAATTTTCAAGTGATTTTCCCTACAAGAAAAAATATTATTCGGTATAGTATATCGTAAATTGCTTCAATAATACTACTGCAACTGTCAGGAGTAAATCGTCCAATTAAACTCACTTAAACTTTACTACTCCAACCTGTACATTTTTCGAAAAAATATATGAGCTCATTTTTTTGTGCTGCGGTTGCCATCACATTTTTTCGCTAATTTTCGTTCCAATTGCACCATACTATAAAACAAGTGAGTGTGTGGTTGGTAAAGTTCATGGAATTTATTTGACCGCTTTTTTATACTCCCCAAAAAAATATGTATTATGGAGAGTGCTACTGTTGTCATCTTTCCCACCTTCTCCACCATTACCCTGTGAATGGCTAAATGTTCCCATATATCAAAAATGTTTTTTTGTCTTGTCTTTCCTAGTCATACTCTGTATCCTCCACAAATGCACGTTCCCTTTTGTTTACAGACTTTGACCTGAAAAGTTTCACAGTGATAAAGTGTGTGAAAAGGGATGGCTAAGCACAACAGGCTTTTTGGTCGTGCATTCTCCAAAAAAAATTTATATATCTGTAGCAAAAATAATGGGTTCGTGTTAGTTGGCTTCATCCAGACAAAAAGCATTTTTGGAAGTCCCTTCGCACATAAAAATATTGAAATATATGAGAGTAATGGGAATAAAATGGGGCTGAGGAAGGGAACAAAAAAGTATGTTTCTTATCTTATTTTAAGGAAGGCTATACACGAAAATGTATTTGGTGGGGAGGAAAGCCATAAGCCATGCATATTCCTGAAAGATCTCTGTTTATTTCGGATGAAATGAAATGCATTTTTCTTCCTATCCCTTTCCACCACTGTTTCAAAGAAGATTTTTATTCTTTTTTCTTTGGAAAAAAAAGTTTTTCATATTTGATTTATATGATAATGTAATTTCAGTGAATTTGGAGAGATATGAGAGTAGTCACTCAGGATGGATGTATAAATAAAAGGGAAACTAGTTCAAATCGAAACCTGCTCAGAAACGATGTCTCAGGTACTTTCCAGTTGGTCTCCCGAAAATATAAATGTTTAAAATATTTTGATTTCGGATGAATGAGAGGGAAAAAAGAATATTCTTTTAAGATTACGATGGAAATGAGAGGATTTTTTTTTACCTTTCTAGGATTATGGAAAACTTCACAAGTGTTTTTTCTGCGTTTACAACTGATTTATTCTTTAGTAGAGAGATAATTATGGCTGAAGGGCAGTCTCCAGCATAGGATTCAAGGAAGAAGGAGAAAACAGATTCTGTGAAAGTTGAAGTTAGTCTCTGGGATTTCGATTGCCGTAAGATGCCTTGTGGCAGGAGCCGGAAAAGGAGAGAGCTAATGTACACAACATGGCAGATACATTTCCTTTGCTAAGGTATTTTTTTACACATGTTTGCAACCTAAATTCCAACATTGCCCCGAAGAGGGGTGCACACAAAATATTCTGAGAATTCCCAGCAGGAATCTTCTCCCGCACCTTTAGAAAATTACCTAATTAGAACGTTGTGTATTGTGTATTGCATTCCCCTCATTATAAAACATGTAATTTAATCTATACACTTTTACAATTAAATTTAAACGAAAAAAAATTACCTGTTTTGGTAAATTAGCTTTTATTACTCTCTCATGTTATTTTTCTCCTGGACGGCGACAAATAAATATTTTAAATTGGCAAACTTATTCACTGGAAAGTGTGTCACGCACAAAATGTGATTAGTGCAAGTTTTGTAGCGATCACTGCACTAAAGTGGACTTACAAGAAAAAAGTTACACAGCGACTATTAAGTAGAGCCACTTGTTTTGAAAACTATTTTCGTATTCTTTTCCTCTTCTCATTAAATCACACTCCGGTAGTTCCTCTTTCTTTCACCCAACCAGCAATAATAGCTGATAAGTGGTTCCGTCCGTGGATAAAAATAAAAAGTTATTGGAGGGAAAAGTAGAATCCATTAGAAAGGAATGTGGATCTAGTAAATATGAACGTGTCTCTTATTTTTTTATTATACGAAATGAAAAGCAACGTTTTTTCCCCTTTTTTTTAGCGTTTCTCGCTTTCGCAAAAAAAAATATTTATAAGAACAAACAGTTTCACCTTCTCGCACGCAACGTCCCGATCGACTGTTGGGAAAGCAAGCGGCTGGAACTTTATTTTTTCGGAGTTGAGAAAGAGGAAAAGAAAAGAGGAAAAAATTGTTCGCTGCTTCTGCTGCTGCTGTTGTGTACTTTTTGTCCGTCCGTGCTTTTGGTAAGAGCTGGAGCTGGAAATAAAATTGTACGGCGAAGCAGGTACAATTTTCCCTCACTCCCTGCCAAAAAAATATGTACAAGCAACAGAGAATGAAGGAAAGTCTCTGAGAGGAGCTGTGTGTGCGCTCAGCAAAAAAAGCTCGAGAGCTCAACTCAGCTAACAGAAAAAAATTTACATGACCGGCGCAAGCAACAGGGGACGAGCTGCGAAACTTTGCATTCTACTCAGAAACTGAGGAAAAGGGAAGAGCAAAGAGGTGCTGTGCTCTCTGCCCGTTTCATACGAGGCATTTCCAGTTCCTTCTTCAGTTGGCTTGTTCCTCCGGGTTTTTTTCATGTGGTTCCCCTATAGCACTCCGCTGCATTGAAGAAAAGAATGTCTGACATTGGAGTTCAGAATTTTTTTTGTATGCATTCATTCGCTCAAAAAAAAGGATTGTTGGTGCCCTTGCTAAGTTTCTTGTCTTTTTTTTCTGAGCAGGGACGACACTCGTAAATTTTCCACTTGGAGACAAAAGGACTTTTCCAACCCCCCATCATTTCCTCCCTGAGATGTGCTCTAAAACGTACGTGTAGAGTATTGAGGAAAAAATATGGACACTATTTTTGGCTGGAGTTGTGGTCACTGTAGCAAAAACCAATTTATGTCTGGATTCCTCTCCCTCGCACTGTCTGAAGAAAAAAAGAAGGCTCACTTTTCTCTAACAATCTGTGCGGATTTTTTTTTCGACATGTCCTCTGTATTTTTTTGTCAGATTTGGTGACGCTTTTAGCAACGAGAACGAAAGCTCAACCTTTGGCATCATCATCACCCTTTAGTCTGCTTCCTTTCTTCTAAAAAAATATTTTTTTGTACTCCTCCACACATCCTGACTAAAAGGTATGAAAGCATCTTCAGTCTTCCCTTTAGATGGATACTGAATGGAATTCTTCAAGCCTTGGAATGTTTTTTTTCTTTCTTGGTCAAATCAAATTCCGTTTCCTTTTTATTTTTACTAGCTTACTGTTATACCCCATTCGTGGGGACTGAAGTCCACTATTTCATAAATATTTTTAATGCCAAGGTCTCAACCTTGATAGAACATGTTCATCGTTAGCTTCCCTCATATGTTTCTGATGACGCTTTTCGCTCAAGTGTTGATGTAAAAAAAGAAAGTACAGGGAAAATGTGTACTTTACCCCTACAGGCCATTTTTCCAAGAGAAACATCTTTTTTTATTTGGTTTACAGCTAGTGTGCAAATGGCCAATATGTCAGAGTGAAGAATGGACGGAGTGTGGATAAAGGACAGGGCAGAATTTATGCGATCCCCATATTTTTTATTACACACTTAAAACATATTTCCACACGAACAGGGTAAAATAACGAGGAACATTTAAAAATTCAAAGGAATATAATTTGTAAGCATGCACCTGTAGTCCACTTAGAGTAGTAAGTCTATACAAACATTTTAAAACTTCTAATTTAAGTAAATGGCAACTAAAATCATTTTGTGTAAGTAAAAATAAAACTGTACACTTTTTTCAAATCCAGTGTTTTTTAGGTTAAGGGATTGTGCACTATTACAGTAAGCGTAGCAGAGTTGAGAAGAGAGGGAGGGCAAGTCCCAGAAACATTTGGGTACTCCCAGGATGCTTTTCTAAGTGGAGGAAGGATAGCGCCGAGGCTGACGAGGACGGTGATCTGAAGGATCCTCGTTTCCCACCGGGTCGGCATTGTAATCCATCCAGAAACCTGCGAAGTGCGGGGTATATCTGTCAAGGAGTCCTTCCGTGTTGTTTAGATTCCTCCAAGTGTTTACTGATTTCAACGTATCATTTACATTCTCCACATCTGGGCTGAGCACACGATGAAAATTGTAGCCCAAAGGACCATTAATATAGCTGAGAGTTTGATAAGGAAATCCTTCTGGCGTCACCTCGGCAATTCCTATAAGGGAATGAGTAGGAAATGACGTAGACGTACAGTTTATTAGAATGACCCTGAGCCGGAAGGAATAGTATCAATAGACATTACCTTCGATAGGATTTCCTCTGACAGGATACCCATTAATTGACATGGAGTGAGAGTGATCCGCAGTGACGACTATTAGCGTGTCTTCCTCTTTCACTTTGTTCTTTGCCAGTTCAACAGCGGAATCTAGGGCGACTACCTCTTCCAAAGCGATTTTTGCTAGATTGTCATGATTCGCATGATCAATTCGGCCACCTTCAACCTATTTTGGATGAGGTTGAGCATAAAAAAATTGACACTGTGATAAGTAAATGTTTTTCGTGGCTAGTTTAATATTGACTTTTGCCTTACAATGAGCACAAATCCGTTAGGATTTTTGCTTAGTATGTTGATAGCCTTTTCCACCATTTCAGTCAAGCTGGGGTGGCCGTTTTCCGCCAAGTTCCTGTCTTTATCGTACGGCATATGGCTGTTTGCAAACAAACCTGAGAGTCAATTGGAACAGTGGACAGGTTGTAGTAAGTTAACATGATTTTGTTCCGCCCACACCATTACCATCACCATTCTGTGGACAGAAAGCGGCTCCGATGTCGCACAAGGAGAACAGTATAGTATACCACACAAAATTGTTTCCCTTTTTGTGCAAACACAGTACAAAAAAAGCAGTGCCGGGCAAGCCAAACACAAGCTATAAAGAAAAATAGAGTGGTGTAAAGGATGGATTACCCAGAACGTAGTTTGTCTCCTTGTCTACTGACATCAATTGCTTCTTATCTGTGACAAACTTGTACTTCCGACCTAGTTGTTTTTGGGTCTCCATCCAGGTCCAGATCAGATCTCGACTGTCGTTTCTGTGGCAAGCGCTACTTTTCGGATCTTGGATTGAATGTCGAAGTACTTGTGCTCCTCCACCAAGAATTACCTGGACAAGTATATTTTTTTAAAATAACTCTTTACACAAGCTTTTCCATTTACTATTCCCAAATATCAATATAGAGCAACTCGCACATTTATATTCCTCCCAGGCTCGTCCTCGACAAGCTGCCTCGCCAAATCCTTGCATCCTTTTCCCCTCTCTTCTTCTGGTATTTTCGAGTCGCATTCCCAATCCCTGTGAGCACTGTGTCCATAAGCAGCCGCTGGAGTTGCGTGAGTTATCCTAGTAGTCGTTACCAACCCTATAAAACGGAAAAGATTTTTAAAAAAAATAAATAAATGCGTCCTTACTCATTCCCATCATCGATCACTCACCCCCTTTCTGAAATATTCTATAAAAATACATCACATATCCCACGTAATATAAAGGATAAAAGTGTGCCAGATAAACTCAAGCGCACTCATTCTCCCTTTCATTTCTTCTCTATAAATATTTTACGTGTATTTTGGATCCACTTTTCCCGAAGAAAAAACAAAGCACTTTTTTTGGGAGGCGTTCATGTGAAATGTGCTAGAGGAATGAGCTATGTTTTCATGCAAAGGGAATGAGCTACGTTCCAAGTTCTCTCCAGAGGTATAAAAAAGGTCTCAAAGCTGCTTCCTGTACTCTTACCTAAGCCCTAATTTATTACTTGGAGTTGAGTCCCCTTTTGTTTCTCATCTGAGTAAGTCCTCAGCCCGTTAATTAAGGTATTATGCAGCTAGAATGAGAGCACTCTCCTTCATAATTACCTATTTGCACAGGAATGCGAGCGATATGGAAAATGAAGACTTACTTTTTTTATCCAGTTGGGAGACGTGCAAGTGTATCCACATTTTTTAATTGAATACTAAATTTCTTAGCAGCTAATTTACCTCCAGAATTTAATTTAAATTTTCGACCTTGTGCTAGAACAAAAGTTGACTCTAGCTGGCATTGAGATGTCCCTTCCTAGTTCTCTGTTACCTTGCAGTTCTGATGTAGTTTGAAAGAAGCGCAAAGTGTTACAGCTGCAGAAGAGCATGCCACGTGTAGGAATGTAGATTTCAGTAGGGGGAAAAATTCCAAGAAGTGAGAAAAAAAGATTTGCACAGCATTGGAAATTTGGAAATAAGGAGAATATAAAATCCCTATCCAGAAACTCTATTATGCCTGATCATGCGTATTTCCCAAGGCATTTCACCATTCACCATTTCTCCAGATTTCAAAATATTTCAGGAAATTTGCAACCATGTACCTTCAGTAACTGAACAAAAAGAGAGTTAAATCTCTGAACTTGAAGCAGTAAGCATCAAATGGTGAGCTTGCCATCTTTTTTTTTACTCTTACTACCTAAGTAGTTCACAGCTCGAAGGTATTGTCCTTAATAGACGACCTTGATTTCAGTATTCAGCGCAGCAGCGAATTCTACGAATCCACTGCTCACCGCACAAAAGTATTGCACTACTGGAAATTTCAATTTCTTAACTGCGAACATTCAACAATGGAGAAATGTGTGGGGAAATAAAAATAAAAAAATCATGATGAGTAAATATTCTTTTTGCTTCGCTTCCTACTACACCCCTAAAAGATCTACTTATCAGCCTAGCCTTGCATGAAAGAAAATCTCTATGCAAAAATAAGCAGGGACGCCGAACGTCAGTCGGATTTGCTTAAGTAGCATTAAAAGAGAAAGTAAAGTGGGGACTGAGGTCCACCAGTATAATATTTTTTTTCCTCTCTTGTGTCATCATATCATCATATCCGTGTCCCTACTTGAATCAAAATATCACGGACTGGTGAGCAGAAAAAAGGAAAATAAGCACTCCACAAAATGTATGTCTACCTTGTCCTGCCAAGTACAAGGGGGAAAGCAGCATAGAGGGAAAATGATAGAGCTCTGAGAAGGACTTTGAGAGGACATCCAATAAAAATATTTATTACTCAGGAACAGCTTACAGGAGAGATGTAAAGGATGAAAAGGAAAGACAAAGCATTTCTTTTTTGGAAGCTTCTCCCTCTCTCTCTGTACTGCATAATTTCCAATCAGCCTTCATATCTGGAAAATTGTCAAAGTTGGAAAAAGACAAATGGAAAGCGGAGTAGTAGAAGGTGTGAAATAAACCACGGAACATGCTGAGCTGATGTTTGTTATGATAAAGAGGGGAAAAACAGAACAGATGGAACATATCCGTTTTTTTTCTAAAAAAGAAAATACGGAGGCTGGAGAAAGATTTGAAGAGACATTTTTCTCTCTGGAACGAGCAGGCACTAAAAAAAAGTTTGTGCGGAGGATTTAGCGAACACAAGAGAAAAAAAATTGTAAATGGCAGGAGACTAGACGGCATGTTTAGGTAGCCTTGATATTGCTATTGCTAGCCATTCCCTCCTTCCAAGAAAGAAAAGTTTAGTTCAGAAAGTATCAAAACCTATCATGGTGGAGTGGGAAAGCGGTGTGTTATTGGCATTCAGCATTATCCTCGATGACAATGCCGATGACAAGCACATTTATATTTTCGGGTGGGAGGAATACAAAATTATAGTGGTGGGAGAGGAACGTATGGAATTTTATAAATGGGAGTGGTAGCGGGAAGAGTGCATTAGCAGTGGCCAGGGAAATAATATATTTAATATTTAAGTGTAGAAACATTACATTTGCATATGATTTTTGTCTTAATACAATTTGCTGTATTTTGCAAGGAGTACATTCATTAGCACCAAAAGTTTCTTAGAGTTGGCGAGGAGAGCTTTTTTTAAGAGTGTGGAAACCGGAAATGTTTTAATTTACTTGTGGCATACTTGTACTTAGCAAAGGGGTGCTTTTCTTCTCGACACAAAATTTTTAATTAGTTTTCCTTTCGAAAATGAGTATCAAAGAGCCTTCGTTTTCTATTATGGTCTCTGCAGAAAGCTGGAAGGGAAGCTTCGAGGTCGGACAATATAATTTTCGGAGTAGTGAGTAATACTGCGAGGACAAGTGGTGAATGATACGATATTTTGGTGGTAGGGAAAACAACATGGCGCGATGGCAAAATGTTAGAAAGGGGAGCTTAACAGAAATTGTGGTGTGGACGAAAGAAAATAATATTTTTTGTCAGATTGATCACACCGAAGCAAGTAAAGTGCTCTTGAGCTGTTATTAGTGAAGTGGAAGTCGAAAATATTTTCACGTTTATTATTCGGGCTAGAAACGTGGTGGTATGTAAACAAAAATAGTAACCAGTTTCCTTGAAATTATTTAGCAAGAGGGCTCGCCAGTTTCTATTCAATATTTCAAAATAGTTTGGCAGTGGGGGCGAGCTCCACAGAGAAACTGTGCAGTTGTTTAGTACCCATGTGTTTTATTGCGCGATTTCCGGACTCAACAAATTTTTAAATTTGTAATTCCAGTTGTAACTGAATTTTAAGGGAGAGATGAAGAGAAGGCAAGTTCAAAGAACTTGTAATAATATGAGAAGGTTAAATTACGCAATATGGAATACCCACTATCCACTTTGCTTTGAAAAAGTTCTTTTTTTTATTTCGCAATTAATGCTAAATGCGGAAGTTGGAAGCAGGAAGGATTTGTACGAGTAATATCTACATGAGATTGTAAATGTTTGAATTTGAAGTTGAGTCAACACATTCTACTTTTAAGTATGGTAGCTAGCTACAAGTAAATTAAATATTTACCTGTAGATTTTCCAGCAGAAATGGCCCAATCTAGGAGTGTGGTCACTTCCGCTTTTGCCTGCTCAT
>JAHZND010001864.1:0-26998 GCA_027744115.1 Acrocyrtus sp. NNG-2020
AGTAACTGTATCAAGTCGCCCCATACAAATAAAACTGGATACCTAGTTGCAAATATTTATTTACAGATTTATGATAGATGGCAACGACACTTGTGCACCCCACGTAGATTAGAAGCTTTGATTACTTAAGCTGCTACTAATTAATGTTACATAATTCTGGGTGGGTTTCTGTCTGGCTAACGAAATCGCTACTTGCTGAGCAGACTAGTATTACCAATTACCATACAGTTCGTTTAATCGCAAGATGAATGACGAGCGGGCTGCTTATTACTCAATAGCCTGCATAGGAATTAGTATTAAAACTGATGAAATATCGTGCCTATGCTTTATATATTGATCAGTTATCAGGATCTCTCCTCTCCAGTGGTTACTCTTTAACCCTTGTGCTTATTGTGCGAGTAATTTTGTATATGTCACATAGCTAGTTTCTCGTCTTCAAATTTTTCCATAGGAAAGATGGACCAACGACGGTCTCATTGGAGAAGGACTACCTTTCATTTAGTTTCCGCTGTTCTTCTGTCTACTTATGCTGTAAGTTTTCAAGAAAATTTCCACTCTGACAATATAAATAAAGTATATTATCATTACTAATAAAAACGTTTGATAACGAGCACAGACAAAGCTTACTCATGCACACCCTGTTGAACCAGAGGAAACAACTGGAAAACTACTACCTGAAGGAAAACAAGGAATCCTTGAAATCCCCAAGAACGCTGCAACGATTATACGAAACTACATAGACAAAAATTTGCAGTCATATTTAGGGCTCACAACACCTGCACCGGACCCAAACAAGCCTCCAGAATTAACTGACTCTATTGTTGGACATTTTCTTCTTGGGAACTGGTACGCAACTATCCCTCCTGCTCCTACTTACAACCCAAACCAGACTCCTGTCGTCCACCCAATTTATATGTCAAACGAACCCTCCTATATAAATCATGCAGTGCATGTAACTGCCCCTCCAACAACTCCCCCTCCTCCACCACCACCCCAACCACCACAAACAGAATCAGGAGCAGCACAACCTTCTTCGAGACCAAGAACGAGAAGGACTACAAAAACTCCCGTCCACATTTTGGACTTGGATCCATCTCTGAACGGAATATACAATTCATACGAGAGTTTTACTCAATTCTCCCGATGAAGTGTATTGGATTGAGGACGCTTCCAAAGGGTCTGTTATTATCCCGATAGAACCAAGTACTACAGCAAGACCAAGAACTGCGCGAACTACGGAAAGGTCAACTGTCAAAACTACTACTGATGCAGACGATGATGACGAAGAGGAAACATTTGTTGTTTCTTTCAGAGATAATAAGGTGAAAGTAAGATAATGTTATTTTGTTAACATGTTTTCAGTCAGTATTTTAAAAATCTGTTTTAAGTTAGGCAAAATAAATAAAAAATACAAGAACAGAATCCATGAACCTACACTACGGTAATTGATGCGCTATGCGAAATGGGATACAAGAAAAACCGCATAGTTGCTTGCAGTGCTATCTACATACTCAAGCTGCAATTGCAGCTGCTGGACAAGTTTTGCTGTGGTACTACCTACCGCCTGCAAAAGATGTGGCGTGATCGCACTCGTGACTTTTTGTGCACGAGTTGTTGGTCAGAAGAGCGTATGCAGACAAAGCTCATGAATTTTGCATCTCTCAAAGCTCAGCTTTGCAGTCAAGTAAAAATAGTGAAATGCACGATACAAAGTCACAAACAAGAGAATGAAAGTCAGAAAATTCCTTTCAAAGGCAATTCCGCCAAGCCAATATAATCCAATACACACACATTTGGAGGCAGAGCTGGCAAAGTAATAAAGAACTTTTGCAGATTGCTTGCTCATCCCAGTTGTCCATTTTAATTACTGAAAGTATGCAGCGCGTCACTGTTCAGAAGAGACAGCCTTTTGTCTTTTCAGAGAAAAAAAACTGCATCACTAAAGGTTTCTCTGGTTGTTGTGATCTTGATTGAACTAGATGCTGCAAGCGTTCGTCGGAATTAGAGGAAGATACTTAATAACAATCACCACATGTGACTAGTGGCTAGAGCGTTTCAAGAAATCTGAATGCTAATTTTTCCTCATTAACTCCCATCAAAGCATACAAATAGGTAGTTAATCAAATTAATTGATTCATTTATGTTGGGATTGAGTAAGCATGATCATCCATACATATTTCCCCCATTACTTCACTATTTAGCTTTATGAATTAAGCACAATTTGTAATTCTATTGTATGCAAAGTCACTAGTCAATCTTTACCGCGGCCCATTAATGAAAAGCATAATGATAGTGTTGAGATGTGTTTAGCATTGCTTGATAAGCAATACATTATTAATGCGGATTACCAAGATATTCTGTAATTCCGCGATTCCCGATTGTCGCATCGATTCAGAGTGAATTGCGAAAATTCTGACCTTCGTCGGATAACACTACTTTCTACGCTAAAAGCCTCCTTTTTCTGCAAAAAAAAGTGAATACCTAAACGCTGCACTGCTTTTTGCTGTTTGCTTCTCTCAGCAGAAAGTTTATGGCCTTTCAGTAAATAAATCTGCTTAATTGAGTCAACTCAATATAAATTCATCTATACTGCTGAAATCTGCATCTAGCAGAGCATGTCGCTGATTGATGTCATGTCAGATAGAGTGGAGAGATGTACAAAACCGAGCATGCTGTAAAATCTGGTTTCTGTCATTTTAAACAAACTGTTTCGAGTTTTTACGTCCAGCGTTGGTTGATATAAATGCTCGTGACATGTTTAATGAGTTGACCGTCTCAGAAAAAAATTGCAAATTGTTTTAATAAGGACTTTTCCCTGCAAAACCTTCCATAGTGTATAAACGCAGGCAATATAGGCAACAGTTGTAACACCCATACGTATTATCAAGATAACAAACATGGAAAATTGACAGTGACAAGCAAAAAATTAGCGTGTATATAGTTCCTCGTATTGCGTCGAATTATGACATCAATGGCAAAGGTTATAAAGAAATCTGCATCTAGCAGAGCATGTCGCTGATTGATGTCATGTCAGATAGAGTGGAGAGATGTACAAAACCGAGCATGCTGTAAAATCTGGTTTCTGTCATTTAAAACAAACTGTTTCGAGTTTTTACGTCCAGCGTTGGTTGATATAAATGCTCGTGACATGCTTAATGAGTTGACCGTCTCAGAAAAAAAATTGCAAATTGTTTTAATAAGGACTTTTTTCCTGCAAAACCTTCCACAGTGTATAAACGCAGGCAATATAGGCAACAGTTGTAACACCCATACGAATTATCAAGATAACAAACATGGAAAATTGACAGTGACAAGCAAAAGATTGGCGTGTATATAGTTCCTCGTATTGCGTCGAATTATGACATCAATGGCAAAGGTTATAAATTCAGCTTAGAGCAATGTTCTCTCCTAATCCTAAAATATTCCTAATAAAGAGCTTTCCCTATGCTTGGGTTGACAATTAGGCTTTTTGCAACAGCTATTCCGATATAGGTAGCTAGTACCTATGCCTATTAATTAACAAACTTGTTTCACGTTTGTCACAATAATCGACCGACAACTTCTTACCTTGTTTCCAGCATTCCACTGCCAATCTAACCTTATTTTGTGTTTTTACCTATTCAGTTAGGGATATGTCAATTTTTGTAATTATATTGTACGGCGTGGAAATTAGTTACTGGAACATGAAATGACTTCTAAAAGTCAAAATTTGTGCTAGTTTTACAGAATACTAATGCATAAAGTTGAATTAATTTTTAAATAAAGAGTAACGTAAATTTGCGCACAACTGCAGGAATTCAGTTCATTAGTATTGTTTCTGCACCGTGACACGGCACCACGCAGTTTAGAAAATGCGCAGAAACAGCATTTTATTGTTAAGGAGAGAAATATTTGGCACACGCTATTACGCAGCATTACACAGAGATAAGTGAAGATGAGCATAATTATATTCATTATGCAGGATTTGGAATAATGTCCCGAATTTTCAGTTAGGTGTCCCTCCCAAAAAAAGTTTAATAAATATTGCATGTTACAGACAATAAAGTCTGTTGGTGCTGGTGATGATCACACTCCTTCCTGACAATCAGTGCTAACTCTGCGAATTATTGCTGCTGCATGAGCCTGTCTGCAAAATCCGCATAGTACATACGATGATGCTCTTCTATGCGTTAGTGCAGAGACTCGCCCAGACGAAAGTCAACAAAGGAAACTGTTTGCAATTTCGCTTTTATTTTCCGTTTTGTATATATATTCAATTAATAACCTTTTGTGACTTCATTCCATCATCGCATTCATAGAAAGAGCCATCCCCACCCGTCAGTATGTACTTTCCGTGTTATGAAGTATGCAGATGTAATTTGTGCTTGGTTAAGTCGGAACTTTAAAACTTAATTCAGAATTAGAAGTCATTTTTACTGGCAGTGCCAAGTGTCATTCAGTACACTGCTATGTCTGTTACTTTACTCTTTTCCAGCTTGTACTACAACCACTCGTTAGTGAGTTCAAGTATGCATCACTCTCAGGTTTATCTCCTCCATAACGATCAGTCTCATCCTCATCAATTCATCTTTCAGCTTTACAAAATTTATTCCTACATTTTGACTTTGACGTAATATAAGTACTGTACTTTTACAAAAAAAATTTTCTAACTATGCGCATCTGCTTAAAGCACTTTAGCCAACTAATGTGAATGAATAATGGAATATTAATAGGATAATTCATTCTCCCATCAAGATCTACCTACAGCTCTCTTAAACCCTCTGCATGTATACGAGCTCGTATAAAATCCAACGTGCCTAATCTTAATCCTCACTTTTCCAACGTAAAATCTTATACAACTTTTTTTTTGTATTTCATTGTGAGTAAACAACAGTCTGGCTCTTCTCCTCACATGGCGCCAGCTGACTTGACTTTTAAGATTAACTCGAGTTGACTTCAATACAGCGTATTCATTATTCTTGTTTCACAGATAATGACAATAACAATAATGGCACAACGTGAGCTGTTCCTCACTCAGCGTTACGTTGTTATTACATAGGACATTATTCTGTACTGTGGGCAGAGCATTTTTTGGGGCATTCCTCTACGTACACTGCCTATTTGTGCACACACTTACACCAGTGGAAATCATGCCCTCTGATAAACGACTTTTCTTGGAACATTCTGTGATATCCCCAAGCAAGCTCACAGCCCCAGAGTCTGCCATCCCGCAACACCGGCTCTACATCTCATTTTTTTCTATCGTAATCTACGTATTATCTCCATGTTTGACTTTAATAACACCTGGAATGGGATTTTTTTTAAAACAAAAAACCTGTGCATGTTCACAGAGGATTATGTAAGCATGTATGTCAAAAAATTGTTGTCTTGTCCATCCGTACAAGATGAGAAACGCGGAGTGATGATTTTGCTATTGCTATATTGGCGATATAAGGAGAGACATGATGATGCGATTCGACATGCGGTATAGTTCGCTGTAATAACAGTCATTGGATCATCATCATTACAATTCCAATGAGCACTTACACTTTCTCGTTGTTTCTCCTCTTTTTTATATTCTTAGCTGCATGGTGCCTCTGACTACATTAAAAATGCCAGTAAACATTTTTTCCTCAGTTTTCGTTTGTTACTTTTTATAAGTATTCTCCACGGTAAAAAAAACGTGCTGCTACGTCAATGTATCATGTATCCCCTAGTGCAGTGTCTTGTTTGTGTATCTTTGTGCTAAGCTTTTTGACTCATACAACTAGTTTTTTATTCAATAGAACACAATATAATAAAGAGAATACGTAATTTTTAAACGTTCAACGAATTCCTGTTAATCATGGTAATTTAGTTGGCAGTTCAGCTCATTCACAATTCATATCGGGTAAAGTCGACACATGAGATCGTGAACTCTCTCCTCAAAAAAAAGTTTTTTTTTGCAGAAGTGGGCTCTCTGTGCCGACATGCTCTTGGTCCATTTCTATCCATCACCCAAGTCTACAAGCTGGTGGTGGTGGTTCCTCACTTATACAACTAGTTTGTCCTTTCTCACTCAGTTGTTACTACACGTTTAGCGCTAGCGTTTACATAACTAGCGTTTGTTGGCATTCTACTGAAAGTTTGATATAGAGTGAAACACAGTTGATTTGTAGTTCAAATAAATCGTTAGCAATTTGCCACTTACGCTCAGTGGCGACTGGTGACTAGTTTCCTAATCATCGGTTTTAATCATTTATATTTATTCTGAGAAATGTCTCACTCTCCTTACATTTCTATCCATCACCCAAGTCTACAAGCTGGTGGTGGTGGTTCCTCACTTATACAACTAGTTTGTCCTTTCTCACTCAGTTGTTACTACACGCTTAGCGCTAGCGTTTACATAACTAGCGTTTGTTGGCATTCTGCTGAAAGTTTGCTATATAGTGAAACACAGTTGATTTGTAGTTCAAATAAATCGTTAGCAATTTGCCACTTACGCTTAGTGGCGACTGGTGACTAGTTTCCTAATCATCGGTTTTAATCATTTATATTTATTCTGAGAAATGTCTCACTCTCCTTACATCTCGCGTGCTGGGTCATAGTCATAAAAATCCCGAGGGTACTGCCAAGCAAAAGCTGTACATGGGAGAGCTGACAATAGCCTTGCAATCTGTCATGGGCTAAACCGTCCGCGTACATGAAACTTAGATCTGCAGAAGGCAAAACCAATTTTAACTTGGGAATGTACGTAACTTTATAAATAATTAAAGTAAAAATGCCAGCCGTGCAATTGTGATTAAACTTGTGGCAACTCGTGTTTTCCCAAATGAAAATCGCATCTGAGTGGCCACTACTCGCAGCTGTAAAAAGCTCTGTGAAAAAAGGAGGCAACTTTAGGAAGTAAAATTTAGCTTCTAGAGGATTACCAGAAGTTTAAATTTAGCTTTATTCGCAAACATGGAAATCGAACATTTAATTGGTCTTGGTGTCGTGGTGCTGTTTTCCTCGTTAGCGGCATGGTTGGTCTGGAAGTGTATGTGCAGAAGTGACGATGACGATGATGTTGAATCTCAGGACGAAATCAAAAGTGTCAATAGTCGGACGAGAGTTATCTCAGCAACGTAAAAACCCCGTTTAATATTTGCACGTTTTTGTGACGCTCTGTTTACATAATATTTGTGGCGCGGTATAGTATCCTCACGTACTCACTTTGATTTGCTTTACACTTTACAGGGAAATCGAGGACGAAATTGGGCATCACCAACCATTCAAGGAAAAACTCCCAGAAGAAGAGGGAAATGGAAATGAGCAGCTCCAGGAAGTTTTCATAGCGAAGCCAAATAGTAGCAGTAGCAGCAACAAAGGAAAGAAGAAGAACGGTTGTTACGTGCAGACGTCTCGCCAACAACGGTTCGCAGATCCATTTGGAGAATGGACCAGGAGGGAAAAGGAAGTGGATGACACGGAGGCGCTATCTGGTATTAAAACGTACAGAAAGTCACCAGTTATGCCACATCGGAGCTGACATGCCATATCAACTTCTGACTCGGATAATAAAAAGTATCTAGTTAAGATACAATAAGTATACCAATGCTATGTATTTTGCTAATTTTGCGCGCAGAAATATACATACCAATACGAGTACCATTAATATAACAATTGTTAAATAGGATTTTAAGGAGTTGCGTACATGAATGAGAAAATCACGGACTCTGTTCAAATTTGAATCTGTACACCAGGCGAGGAAGCTCCCGTCCCGAGGGGAGACGCTCCCGTCGTTGTTTTGCAATAATAACTTATTATTAATCTACAATTTAGAATAGACAGTTAAAATGTTGAAAATGTTGTTGAAAATGGAGAGGCCTCTCTAAAAGTGTACAAGCCATGTTCCAAGTTTCTTTTTCGTTCTGTGAAAAGGACAGTCCACAGCAAATTGGTGTTTTTGCTTTCGTTTGTTAATTCTTCAAAATTATTACTGTTAATCTACCAAGATAAATCTTTACTACGAAATTTACGAAATGTGTATTGTAAGTTAGAATTTGTAACTAAAAAAGATCGAGACCGCTAATAAGCCTGCGTTAGATTTTCGTGATCTGTATTAACATTTTATAAAGAGTGATCATAAGTAATGTCATGAATGAATGAGTACCGATGTTTTGTACTAATAAATGCAGAGACTCGTGCACAGAAGTAAAACTATGTATTGTGAGCACGATATACTCACTTGTAGTAATTCCACCAAGGTCAATGTTGATATGGCCATTTTTTGCTCACCCTTCAGCCAAAAAGTCCGAAGCTCCTTTAGGCAATAGGAATTACGCGACAAATGTGCAGACTATACCTGCGGTTTCGTAAATTCGTACCATGTCGAGATTATTCTGCTTGATTATAGTGGAAGGAGCAGTTTTATCCTGGCACTCAAAAGATTTGAAAAGGTGCTGCGATGCGCTATTATTATTGACTACAATGATTTTGCACTTTAGCATTTTTACTGCGCTGTATGTATGAAAAGTGTCGTCATCTGTGATCTTTAAATTTCGGATTGCATGATTCAGTTTCAAGTATATGTAGCTCTAGCAAAGAAAACTTATCCATTTCCACTAAATAAGCTAACCTCGACCTACAATGGATTTGCTCCAACACCTAAAAATCTATTTACTCAATTTAGCAATTAAATTGCTGTGCGATTGGGATTATTATTAAAATGACGTGTTAATGAAAGATTTGAGGTGCTGCATGCAAAGATACAAAGTACTCCACAACATTGATCATTAATGTAGGCTGCTTCTGCTTGTAGGTAGACCGTTCACAATAGCATTATTCCGTTCTTATGCTTGCAGAGTGGATATATATGCTCCCTGTAGGATGCCGTAATTCATACGAAGAATAATTTGGTGGGCGTCTACAAACAATTACGGATGTTGATCTCCTCCGTTCCATTGTCCAAACTGCATGAAAGAATCTTATCATCTCACCTCCTCACCTTAATCAAGTTTTTTTGAGCTGCAACATTAATTTTCAAATTTTGTAGTAGGAAGGCTCTACAAGGCTGCTTTTTGGATGGATGTCAATGATCATGATTATTTCAGGGTGTGTTTCTTCAAGTCATTCAGCGGAACACGAGTACTTGCCCTCTCATGAGAGATAATAATGTTGAGCCGTGGTTTACTTTGGGCCTTTACCTGGCTGCAGAGATTAAGGATAATAATGTGCACCGAGTGGAGATAGAAGAGCTGAGATAATTTTTCACTTGAGCTTTTCAGTACCGTGATTACTAGAGTTCAAACATTCAGTGCAACATCACCATCAGTAAAACTGATTTCCGAGGTACGTCAAGTTTACTTAATAAAGAACAATTCGAAGCTTTTTTTTGTCATCCCACTTTGGCACTTTTTCTAGGAAGCAATGGGAGTATCCGAGTTGTTCCGTTTCCGACGCCTGTTTAGAAGAGGCCGTCGCATTGTGGATGGAAGTAGGTAGGTATAAAGTTGAGAGTTTGTTAAAAGTTTACTTATTTTGGATTTCGTGTTACTTTATCATACTTAAAAATGGAATCAAATCCTTTCAAGACATTTTGTCGTTGGCCATGACAAAAGTGTGTGCGATGCCAAAAGAAGCCCGCCTAAGTTTCCTAAAGGAGCTCACTTTTTTGTCTCCTACGACCGTGATCGACTGAGTGCCAGTGAGCTTGACATATGCAACAACAATGACGGCAATGAAGGCACCACCTCACAAAGAAGAAGATTAGGAGCTGAAACTGTAGTCTACACTGTCCTTCCAGGAGGATTGCAAGAACTTCAGCAACGGGCAGGCGTGTGCGAGACAGAAGAATCTGGTGTAGCCGTGCTTCCCACAACAGAGTTGAAAGAAGTCAATTTATTTCGCTGACTGTAACATAAATATAAACCTGTTTGAAAATGCACGTTTTACCCCATATACATATCTTCTTAATCAATATTTCGCAATAGTCTACTCTAATTGCAATCGTAATTTTAAATATTGCGACATAACAGGTGTATGCTTATTTTGATTAGGTAGTAAAACTTATTGTTAGTCACTGAATGTATGGGCAAACGAGTAATTAGCAAACATGTTGTATCCATTCACTCGTCATTATCATCATCAGGTACTGCTTAATACTTATTTTATTATGGGGTAAGCTAATAATTTTTTTTATTCTTATCTCCATTTCACATTTACGCCTACATTTCAGTCAATTTAACTATTTATACTTGTCAATGATTAATAAAAGTTTTTCGTATTTAAATAAAGATTTCAGCAGAGAATTATTAGCAGCAACCGTTAAGATGGACGAACAATGCAGCACTGCTGCCCTTGCATTGTACAACAAAGCATTCGCTGTTTGTACCTAATAATTGGTTCCTTTAATCAATCTTGAATTTGAAACTTTGACTTTTTAGGCTCATAGGGACCCCAACGCATATAAATATTTATAAATTATAGGCAGCTGCGCTGCGATCTAAAGATGAAGTTTATAACAGTGACCGCAATTTTGAAAATTGCTACGTTCAAAAATAATGTTTTTACTACAAACTAATAATTTTGTAACAAAGAAGATGAATGAAGCTTACGTTGCCCACTAACAACATTAGAGCTTTTGTTCCTACCTACTAATTTCATCAATCATCAACCTCGGGCGAATTATTCTTTTAAAATTGGCGATGACACAAAAACAGGTACAAATATTCAATTTTTAATACAAAAGACAGGTTTACGTAATGCCCATAGGCAGCTGCGCTGCGATCTAAAGATGAAGTTTATAACAGTGACCGCAATTTTGAAAATTGCTACTTTCAAAAATAATGTTTTTACTACAAAGTAATAATTTTGTAACAAAGAAGATGAATGAAGCTTACTTTGCCCACTAACAACATTAGAACATTTGTTCCTACCTACTAATTTCATAAATCATCAACCTCGGGCAAATTATTCTTTTTAAATTGGCGATGACACAAAAACAGGTACAAATATTCAATTTTTAATACAAAAGACAGGTTTACGTAATGCCCATATTTCAACGCATAGACAAATAGTAGTTTAATGGTAAGTGTCATCGCAGGAACTTGTTTCTTGGTTTTCCATTGTCTTCTAATCAGACACTGCATCTTTCTCACTACGTTTTACTTCCACACAACATTAAATCCCTGCAGCCTTTGTTTTGCAAATTTCATCCATTCCAGGAAGACAAAGTAGCAAGGAGCTTAATGGAACCGTGACATATTGCACTGCCATAGCAAGCCTCTGAATTCGATCGGACTAATTATTTGCCCCGAAGAGCTAGTCAAAATTTAGCAGCGTTTTTTGTGACCAGCTTTATAGCAGAGACATAATGGAATCCTTTAACATATCACACAGAAATGCCCATAAGCACGTTTCCTACTTACTAGCAGAAATGTCTAGCGCCAGAGCATCAAAAGTAATTTCCAATTTTTACGTGCAATCAACCGCTAGAGTTCATTTTATAGTCATCCAATCTACTAAAAGGAGACTCTGTCCCACCTACGGCAAAAACACTACCCAAATTAAAGTTTCCAAAAAGCATTTTGCTGATGATATTATTACAAAATAATCTACGAACGTGTAAAAAATACACCAGAAGTCAAAATTACAGTGTACGGGAAGAGGAAAATTGTATTGGTATTAAGGACATGGCTTTTTGAGCTTGCTGTTGATGGGAGCACGTAGTATCTGTAAAGCGTAGAGTGAGCAGCAAAACAGAGAAGAAAGGTAGCAGACGGCAAATATGCAGTTTGTGCTCTACATTTTTTTTACTTTTGTTTTTGCTACTCCACAAAACTTACAATTGAAAATTTAATGCGGTAATGGTACAAGACCTGGTCTTAGCGTACAGCCACCCCCTTTGTCTTTAAAGTTTAACATGTAATAACAACATCATCTTGGTCAGGCCAACATACAAAGAGAACGAACGTGTTGAGTCTGTATTTTTAATGTATTTATGAAATTCCGCGAGTTGTCTTATTGCTGCATTATATTTATATTATTATTGTACGATTGTACCAGTTTTGGTCACGCTGTGTAAGCAGTGATCATGCAGCCATGCTATAATCAATATCACTCCCACATCCTCTCGCACTTACTTTTTTTGTGCAAAAAAGAAATAATTAGGAGCTGCTACTATACGATAACCAACTCATATAAGATGAAAACTTAGCAGTTTAAAGCTAGGCACTGCAAAAAAACTTATAAGAACAATGCTTATTATCTTAATATTGCACGGTAAGCCACACACCTGCATCAGCGTTATTAGATACCATTACGAACGAGCCCAGTATAGTAGGGAGCCATAAGGAATTTTAATATTTTTCTAGAGATTAACTCTTTGCGCAAACCGTATCGCCTTTCTTTTTCTACATTGTTTTATGCAAACTGCCACAGCCACAAAGTTGTTCACCACACGTTATTGTTGGTTGTACCGTATTTATTACAGAATATCATTGTGCTTTGTGCATGCTATCATTGTCACTTTTTTGCTATGTAATACTCCTCGGCAGTATCGCATCGCAGTCTATACAGGAATTCAATGACAACAAAAATTTTCTTTTTACTGTGAAGTCGTCGTCGCTTCGTAAAGTTTTTGTCTGAGAAGAGAGGGAAGGACGGTTTAAAAGAAGATAAGAGATGAGTCCAAGTGGTCAGTTTATTTAGTGGTCAGTCAGGGAACTGAATGAAGGAGGAAGTGCAAGTTCAACGCGTGTACAGGACGTCGCGTCGCGGCTGTGGATTATGGACACAGAGAATTGCTCTTGCATAAGTTGAGAGGAGCCCATAAGTCAAAAGACTTTTATAGTCCAACTCCATTTTATTACGCTGTCGTATTCATGTAATAATAGCGGAGTGACAAACGGGAGGGAGATACGTTTGAGCTACCATTATACTGTTATAGAGAGTATCCAGTAGCCAGGAAGATTGCTCAGTTTAATGGCACTCTCAATACCAACTGTCTTACAGCCTCATGTGTACGTTTGTTTGCAGTTGTGAAGAAGAATCGCAGCTCGTTGTGAATCCACTTCCTTCCTTCCTGTCTTCTCGCAGAGATGCAGCAACGGTAACGGTGAGCGGTGCAAAAAGTCAAAAAGAAGTAAATGTGCGTTTGGGTAGCGCTCGCTTCGATTGTTGCTGACCTTCAAAGGCAGTTGTGGAAGTGTGAACAATTTATTATTTATGAAAAGCGCATTTTTATATCCTCATATACAGATTAAATGTGTGGATAAGTTGCTCAGAAAGGAAAATGAACTGGTGGAGATCAGGGACGTCTTTATGATTTAGCTACCATTTCCGGGTGCGTGCAGCTTCTTAACCTTATTTCTTTACTTTTATGCTTGTCAAGACTTCTCTTTTATGGCTGTTATACCGCGCCA
Source organism: Acrocyrtus sp. NNG-2020 (assembly GCA_027744115.1). Taxonomy (NCBI): domain Eukaryota; kingdom Metazoa; phylum Arthropoda; class Collembola; order Entomobryomorpha; family Entomobryidae; genus Acrocyrtus; species Acrocyrtus sp. NNG-2020. Next base: position 13,365 of record JAHZND010001864.1, read on the forward strand.
CAGTTCTAAGAAGAAAAAAATGTTTACTGTTGGTTGTGGTTTAGTTGGGGTCGCACGAAAAATAAGTCAATAGCTGTCAGGCTGAAAAAACCAGTAGCGGTCAATTACTTTTTGCAGTACTGTTTTTAGCTGTAAGTTGATTACTTGTGATTGGACTGACCAACTGACTAATGTAGGACTAAGTCTCATACTCTGATATGCATCACGCACCCTGCTGAGATGAGTTATCTTAGTGGGCCATAAACGCAATTTTTGAAAGTAATCAATTTTATTCCCAAATAGTATTAATATCAAAAGTGTTACAGTGACTCGTTCAGAATGTTTTCCTTTTCGTGGGACTTTGACTTCTTTCATATTGGACTATTAATCGTTGTTATCATGATCTTGATAACAGGAATGGTGATATGTGTGTCTGTGATCGGTGTATGTTGTTTTCACTGGCTGGAAGGCTTGGAAGAGAACAGAACACAAGAAGCACTACCACGGCAGCGTAGCTCAGAAAACTCCTGCCAGTATGACCACCAAAACCAGGCTGTGCATGTGGTGGTGCTTCCTGAAAAACTTAAAGGTGGAATCGGGATGGATCCGTCCCAGTTAAGGTATCGGTTTGTTTCAAGAAAATCTCCCAGAAATTATTATACACTTTCCTGGAAAAAGTTTTCCAGCGGAGAATGGAGACTTAGAGAAATGTAAATTGCTATCACATTCCCCACTCTTATGCAGGGAGCACTTTCAGAGACTGGAAGTGGATCTTTCCCATCGGCGATCTTTGCATGAAGAGAGAGCCCACCACCATCAACTAGGGATATCCCTTCCACCGCAACCACAACCACCGGATGATGGACCTCCACCTTCATATGATATGCTGTATCCAGGTGCCCCTATTACCAACAACTCTCCACCGAAATAATAAAAAAAAGCTGGGCATGTCTCAAAAAGAGACGCTTTTTTGAGTGATATAAACTGGTATATAGTGAAGTTTAACTCGCTTGAACAGTCCAAAGCACTTGCATCCACATCCGTTTATAATGCAAAATAATGATCTCATTACCAAATTCTTAAGAAAGAACAAGTTATGTATATAATTAAGTAATAAAATTCAAAAGATAGCGTTTTTACTACCGTATCTTAATGATTTACGAGGAAAACTTTCTTCTGAATTTTTTCCACATTGCCCCGAAACCGTTGCAGTGTATAAATGTGCAGAATGTTTTAGTCCAAAAGTTGACCTTTTTTTTATACATCTACGGTTTCATTGTTGCAGAAAATATGGAGTAGACTCAACTTTAGCAATTTTTCTTTGATCGCAAAAATCTTTTGATGCAACGCAACGGATGATGATTTTGGGTAAATATTTTTTTTACGATGAATTAGCCTCATTTCTTTGCTTCATCGGGGTTTGGATTGGGCCACCGACAACACGAATCACCCATATTGTGCCATTTTATGTAGCTCCTCACTTTTCTCTGGCTGAGAAACTGTGAGTTGGTAAAGTTGGTAAGTAGTTAACCAACTCCTCTGCGACTGGTTCTCAGTTCTTGGCATCTTTTTGGCGTGTACGCGTATTGTATGCTGAAATCATGCTGAATTTACTGCTCCCTAATTAAAGTCGTTTTGTCAAGTCTCCTTCTGTGCCACAGTGATTGCGATCGTGTTTGGCTTATGCATGTTTTTCCCATCAACATCATTTTCTCAGCCCCACGAACAAAATCAAGCGATCATGTGTTGTGTCGATTTAGCTTGATTGCAACTTCGTTTATCTTTCCCTTGCAAAATTTCCCAGTAGTATCCCATCTTCAGCTCAAATCTTCCATTAAGTTGCGACACATCACTACTACTTTTTAACGATTTGTAAGTAGGTAACGAAAGCTTTTTTTGTATAATAAAAGGAAACAGTTTTCTCTTAACTGAAAGTATGTCATATGTATTAGTCTGCTCTTGTAGTTTCTATATATAAAGCGTACATGACTCCCCCATAAACGTTATCATCACTTTATCAATTTTATCGCATGTTCACTTTTCGCTTTTCGATCGCTCTTCCTTATCGCGCTCTAGGAATCATTCACCGGCTTCCTTGGAAAAAGCATCGTGGAGTAATTGGCCAAGACTAAGCAGCAAAAATTTTTTTACAAGCAGTATAAAGTAAGTACACACCTACCCAACCCATACCTCCTCAATAAATCCAATTGAATCCGAAATGAACTAGCCAAGTGCGTTTTCCCACGGTCAGTGTTAAACAATAAGGTTTGCAAGAGAATGTATTAAGAAATGAATAATTTATCGAAGTCGATCGAAAGGGAGCAGAGTGTGCGGGGAATGTTGAAATAATGGTGCGCTGCTTATGTAGTAGATGTACAGAGGAGAATCCACGTGGCTAAGAAATAAAAATTCCCTTGAAAAGTCTTTTTTATCAGATTTATCTTACAAGATGGAGAAAGCGTTTCCTTTAATACCTTCTATAAATCATTCCGTACTGCATCCTCCCGCATATTATTAAAATTTACTGTAGGATAAACCTCGTAGGAATAGGGAATGGCAAGGAGAGAAGTGGAAATCGCTTCAGTTTAGGCTGAGCTTTAAGCATATTTTTTTCGCTGTGGTTTCTACCAAAAAAGATTTGGCGGCTCAAATACGAAAAGTGTGGAAAAGAGACAAAAACGCTTTTCAAGAATTTATGTGCCTTGCGGGCTAATTCACAATTAAGTACGAACAACGAACACGGGAGTGGATTAGGCGCTGTAAAAACACAAAGTTATAGCTGGTATGTGTATATGTACAGCGCTTTATCTTAAGTCGGAAATGAGAATATGAAGGAAAAAAAAGAATTTGAAGAGAATGACTGACACTGATAAATGGGGCTGGCTGTCCTCGTCACATCATATTTTGTGTGTTGCGAAAATCGCAACTTTTCGTTGTTCTTTAAATTCACAATACAAGAGATCTGCCCAGATTTGTGTATCTTTTTTACGAGCGCTCTTAAACACGACAGAGAGGGACAGATAAAGGCGTATAATTAAAAGCAGCCATTTAAAACTTATTCACACTGTCAATTTAGCTAAGTGCTTCGTGATTTATTTCTTTTTCTAGCTGCAATTTCAATTGAGAGAGTTGCTTGTTTCTATATCTTTATGGCTTTCTACACTTTGAAGTGCTTTATACTTTACTCTTACATATTTAATATTGTTTCACACGAGCTGTTATTTATTATTATATTTATTACCTATGCGTGCAAAGGAACGAAGGTACATGTACCTTTCAGCTACAGTTTACGGCAACACTTCAAAATCCCTCTCCCAAAAAATTAAATTACGCATGAGCACAAATTTTCATTCACTTTTTACTACGCTCAAATTTTACAGCATCATATATATCCCAAGCCGAGTCTGACAAGGTTCTCTTCTGCTTTTACGTTGTTGGGCACAATGGCTCTGTAGCCCACAGCGAATAAGTCTCCTTTTTCGCTTGTCATGTTTTAGACTTGTCACAGCAATATTAAGTAATCATTTGTAAAGCCTTTCTTTCCAAAATAATTCACACGTTATGAAATTTATGTACTTCTGTGGCACGAGAAGTAATTACTATGAACAAGAGAGGGAAATTCACTTTACAACTTTTACCTTCATAAACTGCTTATTGTTTACATAACTATAGAGGAAAATGCTTGTATGCGAGCCATAAACACGAATTTCGCTTTCATTAGCATCCATCAAACATTCTCTGGAGTTGCATTCATGTGTGTAAAAAGAATCCATACGGGAAGATGAGAGCATACATATAGCTGGCTCTGACTGGCATTGATTCACTCACACAATTCCAAGGGGAGTTTTAGTGTTTAGTCTTGCTTGTCTTTGCCTTGGCAAAGTTTACAAACATGAGCATTTTTATAGTAAGCAGATCCAGGAATGTGTTCTCTTCTTACAAATCCCCATAATATTCAATAAGAACTCAGAAGACGGCTCCTTTCTGCAAAGTAACCGAAGTAACTAACCAGAACCAGCAGCAGCAAATGAAACAACTCGACTGGAACAATACATACTTCATGGTCAGTGGAAATAGGAGTCGTAGCGAAGACACTTGAAACATCATCAACATTATGTAATGAACTCCATTTCAGTTTGAAATATTCGGGCGGATACAGACAAAACCATTTTCTTGGGAGGAAAACACAATTTTTTTGTCTTTCTCAAGTTTCACTTGAGCTTTGTAGTTTGATGGTAGGTAAGGCCATTATTACGGTGATGCTGCATACCAGCATGTCCTTTACAAATTTAAATTGCTGCTCGTTCCTAAATACACCTTTATTATAGACCATTATTACTATATCACCGCTGCACCGCATACGTAGTTTTCCTCAAAAGCTTACGCTCTCTTATAGTAAGAATCATAGACCTTATAGAAATCGTGCTCACAGACATGGAACGTAATTATTCCAAGGAAGAGCAGCATTCTAGAAAAAAAGTGATTTTTGGCTTATTCTCTCAGTTCCATCGTTACTCTCCTCGCCGAAAGTAGAAAAAGAGCATGATTGAGCCAAAAGTATCTAGGTAAACCATTTCTAGGCATCCGCCGCTATTCTANAGTGATTTTTGGCTTATTCTCTCAGTTCCATCGTTACTCTCCTCGCCGAAAGTAGAAAAAGAGCATGATTGAGCCAAAAGTATCTAGGTAAACCATTTCTAGGCATCCGCCGCTATTCTAGGTACGGTGTGTAGGATACGGTGCGACCGAGCTATATTTGCAGAAAAAAGCTGGTGGCGAGTGAAGGTCATTTTCATCTCGCGTTTCTTCCAAGGAAAATTGATAAAGGAATGGATGGAGGAAAAGGGGAGTCAGAGCTGGGAAGACAAAGATAGAATAAACGGGCTCATTCAGAGAAAAGTGGAAATGCAAAGAAGGTATAAGGAAGCGATAGGTTAAAAGGACGGTGAAGGGTGATTTTCCTCCTTATTTTTTTTACTGGAGTAGGTGGTTCCGGTTTTTCCAAACACAGAGAACGCGGTTGACAGGTTAGAGAAAAGAAGACCGGGAGCATTTTTCATTCCATAATAGCGCGGCAGTCATCATCAACTGCTCTGTAACTAAAATTAAACAAGTCAAGTCAACTGACAACAATCAGTCAGATAGATAGGCACCAACCAGGCAAAGGGAAGGCTTAAATGACGTACCAAGGAAAAGTAGCAGTTTGCAATTTAATAAGAGACAAGAGTTTTAACATTCACGTGAAGTATCGCTCACTGCGCCAAACTTTCTATTCTGCCGTACTCTTTTGCTCGCTTTAGTCTCTCCTTTAAAAAGAGTCCATTACACATTTCCCCTTCTCATTTAATTTCCATTAGAGAGTCAAGAAATGAAGAAGAAAAAGCAAATCAAAAGGCAAAACCGCATTGACTTGACTTCACCCTAATAATATCAAAGCCCGTCGTCATGATGAGAGGGAGAGAGAGTGAGAAAAGAGAGCCTACATCGCAGAGCTGAGCTCCTTACTGCGCTCCCTGTCTATATTAGTCCCGTTTCGCTTGACATTACAACACTAACCATGCAGAAAAAAAGTGTGCTCTGCTTTTCCTCTTCGGGCTAAATTCATACCAGCCCAGCAACTAAGCTGGGTGAAGAGCAGTTCACTTTTTTAGCCAGGCTAGTGAGATTTCATTTTCCACAAAAATCAAACAAGCCTGGAAGCCTTCTTGATAGCCAACCTGTAAAAAAAGGCATATATAGCTGAGGAGAAATGAGAGCCAGCCAAGCCATCATTACTATTATTGTAGCTATCAAGACAAAACTGCTTTTACTCATTTCGATTATTATTCCATAACACTGTATGATATATGAGGACGATATTACTCCTAATAGGAAATGTTGCGTCGTACAAAGAAAAAGTTTGTGCTTGAGAGACTCCCAAGGATTAAATATTACTTTACTTTTTTTTCCATGTGCGTCCTCATCATGACATGACATATAGGCCTAGAAAATATTATGACTGCACACGCTCACACACACACAGGTAAGATAAGATACGGCAGGTGTGTATAATAATAATACACTTTTGAAGAGAACTCAGGTTACCGTCGTTGTTTTGTCATACATGGAACAGAAATAATAGCTCTAAGTTGATATAAACAGCTATGTGCCTTGACTTCCCTATCTATAGGAAATGAGTTTGTATTCGCATAGTCATAGTGTTTTGTTATGATATAGGCGTACTTACACTTCCAAAAAAACATATTTCAGCTACTAAAAAGAGGTATCAGTATCAGTATCCCCCCTGCTAATAATGAAATGGAAATGCGAACTGAGGTAAGCCACTTTTTTTCGTAGCTGCTTTTTTAAAAAATTATATGTGTTGTGGAGGCAAGGTCCATATATAAGTATAACGAGACCAAAAGTAGCTCCATTCATATACGATGAGATAACGCAAATGATTAGTATAATGATAGAGTACACACATGCAAAGGCTTTTCCACATATATATGTTTCTGTAATCACAATCAGATAGGGAGGAAAAGAGGTAAAAGGAGAGGAAGAAGCTTTTAAAAAGCCCTAACGTGAGTGAAGTTGAAGTAACGCTGCACTCCGCTCTGCTTGCTAGTCATGTTCTCCACTTTTTTTTAAACAATTACAATGCAGTGCATGGCTCAGAAATTGTCTTTCCTTTTTTATAGATAGAGACGGATGATGATAATGACGATGATAGCGATTGCGAGTTGATTACTTTTATATGGTATGTAGTTCGCATTACATTGCATTAGGGAGCTATTACACTTTGGACTTGTTTTTTGGTGCTATTTTGGTGGTGTTTGTTTGTGTGAAAATATTTTCTATTCATTTTCACTCTAATTTGACTTGAGAAGAGATAAAGTATGTATGCTTCGCAATAATGAAATGAAGCAGAACTATCTTGCGGTTGCAGTAAAGCTTGAGTTTGTATGTTAACAAGAAGGGGATTTTCTAAGTCGATCCAACCTACTAAAAAAAGTTATGTTCGTGTTCGTAAATATAATTTTTATTGTGGAAGATTTTACGGTCTCATCTCTTCTGTAGCGTAGTCATTATCACCATTTTCAGTAATAACAGCAAATAAACAGCAGAGTTATTAGAGTGAGTGAGAATCAGTTACTTATTCGAGTACAGTTTTAGAGCAACGAAAGCCAATAGTAACTAAGTCGTTTCTGCAGTTATTATCACATTAAGCCTCTAGTGTGCAGCTTTGTGAAAATTAAAGTACTACCTGGCAGAGTACGAGTCTGTCTAAATTACACTTTTGTGCCGTTTCCGGAATTTGGACTAGTGAAATTTTCTGTGATACTCATCATATCTCCCAAAACCAGCTGCCCAATTAGGCATCTGCCTCCAAAGCTATCAATAATTTAGTGAGGAGGTAATTTACAAAGCAGAAATTTGTATTCAGATCCTTTACATACGTATACCCTTTTTCGGAGCAAATATAAAAAAATGCCTATTGCCCATACATCAAAGCAACGAGATATTGTATGACATTTTTTGTATTTTTTTTATCGAATGATTTTTTCAGGGAAGCATAAACTATAAAAACTGTAGCTTGCCCAAGCAAGCTTTCCAGGAACAGGAAGCTACCGTTGACTTTTAATCTAGCCTTTCGGACAGCCAGTCGCAGCAACATTTCATACAGCTCCGAGTCTAATAATTAATTACATGTACATATAGGGAAAGCATAGCTTTTCCCAGTTGGATTTTTTTGTCCTTTTTCTTTCACGTCCACGAAACTTGTCCTGCTCCGTTTGTTTTATTCATGCACACCTGTCCGTCAGCTTAAAGTAAGCACGCAGTTTGAAATATCAGAAAAAAAAGTAGAAGAACAAAGCATACCTAAGCACACACATGCCAATAAGAATTACTTCAGTGAGCACGCATCGATTCTGCCAGTATTGTTGTCACACTGTGTAAAAGAGTAATAATGTGTGATTGTGTGAAGAAGATGATGTGATGTAAGTGAAGAAAATATGACTTAAGTTGTTTTGTGGCTGAATGGTTGGCGATGTAGAAAAAAACGAGAAGAGAAGAGTTATTCAGAAAGAAGAGTTTTTAAAGGGCTCATGTTTCATTCATGGACTCGACAGCCTCCAGCAGCTTCAAGCAAGCAAAATCTTCCCATACTTGGTTCGTGGTTTTAACAGTTGCGTGAAAAACAGGGGAGCTCTTTTTTTCCCATTGCAGCAACAGCGACTAGGATTTGAGCTTCTGCTGAAACTTCACAATTTTGGACAGATAGCAGTGGAACGGTGTTCGTTGCGGTGTGTGGGTGAATGACGTTGACCGACCGAGGAGAAACACCAGCTATTTGCAAGTATGAGTTGGATCGCAGAGTTTCTGCGTAGAGTTCACTCTGGTATATGACAAAAGAAGTGTTCGTGCACTCTTAAAATTTAGTGAGTTAGTGTAAGCACGTAGAAAAGCTTTTTTATTTAGTGGACTGCATTGAAAAGTGCAAAAGTTGAAAGTGTTTGTAAAAAATAGAGTCGATAAATCTCAGAATAAAATGGCTTGCATTTCCGGGAAAGTTAAGCATGTTTGTTGCAGAGTTTGCCTATTTATCGTGGTGTTAGCTTTAGAGCAGCATACGATCCCTTCTGTGCTTGCTCAAGATGGCACAAGCAGAGGTAAGATTGCACCTTTATGTAAGCAGATTTGTGTAATCTTTGTAACGATGAGGGTTTGCTAACTGGTTATTAACTTTAAATGGCGCTACTTAAGCTCGTCAGTGTTATAAGAAAAGTTGACATGAATGAGTTAAAAATGAATTGGTTTTAATTCCTTTTCTTGGAATAATGGCAGTACCGATGGAACTTATGTCATGGGGAGCTGGCGGTCCAAAATTGGAACTGCAAGTTGCCGAACCACCATCAAAGCCATCGTTGGTGGCGCATTCTGGTGAATGATGTGCCTTGGACAGATCCAACCTTACCCAGGCAAACGGGACGCTTTTCTGTGCGAGCTCCGAGAGGTCATGGATTAATGGCTGTATTGCAAATTGTTAACTTGAGAGTGGACACTCAGTTTGGTGGAAGCGTAGCCTGTCGCGACTATATTAAGGTTCGCACAGCAATTAAACAGAATTTCGCAAAAAGTGCATTTAAAAATAGAGGGAGGACAACTAGCTGCTGTTTATTTTAATTATTTAGTTTTACTATTATTATTTCTGTTATTGCTCCGCAGTTCTCTGATGTTACGAGTGGAATATCCACACAAAATATTTGCGGAGAACTGAAAAAGGAAAACAAGTCATTCATTCCAGAGAATCTCATTGGACCGCGTGTGTTTCACAGCCCTTCCGGGAAAATGGATATTTACTACGAGTCGGATAGCGGAGAGGAGCAGGAGGCATCTTCATCTGATAAAAATGAAATGAAAGCCATCTCTCAAAAATCTAGGCATATTGTGGAGGTTGTGTTCACCGCATATTCCGGTAGTTCTCACATACATACATTCTTATCTTTGTCCCCATCTCTGTGTGGAATGCTTGCTAATATTTAATAAATCACTTTCTATGAAATATTAGCAGAGTGCTTAATGGACACTTTCCGGGACCAAATGAAATGCGGTGACAAATGTATTTCACATGTGCTTAATTGCGACGAGCACATCAACTGTGGCTTCGAGGAAGATTTTGCTGCTGATGAAGTGAACTGTTCGTATCCAGACTCGAAAAAGAATGGTAGCCTAACCGGAGGCCAAGGAGGTCGTCCCCCGTACTTAGTGACATTGTATTTAGGTGCAATTCTATTCTTTGTTATAATTGCTGCTGTTGCCTTCTACCACCGACACACTACATATCAGCGAATAAAAAATATTCCAACGTAAAAGAATCATTCTGGAATTTCGTTCCAAAATGGGTTATACGCCATTTCGTATTATGACTTGCTGGACTCGGTTAAAATTGTTTTGCATATATAAGTTGATTTCAAACAGAATTATTTTTAACGTTTCTCTCAAATACTGATGCTATATAGACTACTAACGTTTATCCATGTACATTTAGGTGTAGACTGAGAATCTTAACGGGGGAAGTGCTTAGCTTTTAATTACTCGGTTTTTCTCTTCACCTTTCCTATTCATACCTAATGCAGTAACTATCTAGTACATAATTATAATTTATTCAGCGTAGCTACTCTGTATATGAAAATGAGCAGAACTGGAACTCGTTATACGATGGTTTCAATTTCAAACTTGATGTACAAGAAATGATAGTAGATAGTGTATGCGATACAAAGCAACTACCGATATGTTTGCGAATTCTAGATAGTAAATAAAAGTGGAGGAAAATTTTTAAATTATAATTAATACAATCAGCATAGTCTGTGTCTGCTGTCCAGTATCACATACGATAAGTCGCTCGTCGGATGCAGTTGGGAGCTGCTATTGTGAAGTTTTTAACTTATGGTAATTGCATGCAATGCACCATTCATTTTAATACATTTATTGGCTAATAAAGATCATAAAGAGAACATAAAGTGACTAATTACTGATTTGTAGATTCAGGGTTATTACTTCTACTAGTGACTAAACCCCTTGTAGAATTGCTTGAAGAAATTACAGAGGAAGTACTGCCACGCCTATAGGCATCATCGTCGCCACCACCCTCACCTGGGAAGACATCGAATGCGTCAGGACCTCTAATGACTAGATACTTTTTGTCCTTGTAATAATTGCGATTCTTCATGCACTTTAGAACGAGGATATCACAGAAAATGTTTGCCTGTGTAAATAACAAAAATTAGGATTAGTTAAACGCTTTCATAATCGCAAATTGTGTAAATGAATGTAAAGACGTACCAGTCCTAATAAGGCTAATCCAGAGCCTAAGTTAATAAGAAGCGGCACTAAATGGAATTTTCCTCCTTCTCCAGAAACTTTCACCAGAAATTTAATTCCATAATTTTTAATCAATGTTCTGCGGTTTTCCTCGTGATATTCGGCAGTTCTAAAGCATCAAACAGAACGTTTAGTTTCAATGGGCCATTTGTACTCCAGCGCTTAAATTATGAATGACTTAAATTCAATAGTTTACCTAAAATTCCAGCCAGGGCTAATCAGTGCTTTCGGACTATCCATTCTCTCGAATGAATATTTGGGTGTACAGTATCTCATAAAATCCCAATCTAAATCGCAATTCCAAGCTATTTCAATTTCAAAGACCCCTCCTTTAACTGCTACCTCGGAAAAATTTTCGCCTGCTGCCTCCACACTCTCGAATGAATATTTTGGTGTACAGTATCTCATAAAATCCCAGTCTAAATCGCAATTCCAAGCTATTTCAATTTCAAAGACCCCTCCTTTAACTGCTACCTCGGAAAAATTTTCGCCTGCTGCCTCCACGATGTCACCAATTCTAAAAACGGGGCAAAATGGATCGTGGACGGAACTATATATACATTCCTGTAAATAACTTGTGTTGGAATCTTCCAAAATATTCCTTCTTTTGTAACGTGGGCCAAATTCTGGAAATTCAACCACATTTTTAATGAGCACTGTGAAGTTCCTGGCGCCTTCCAAAAGTGCTTTCTGTCCGTGTCTAAAATTATTTTAAAAAATGTGGTCTTAGGAATTTTCAGACTAGCATGTGAACACCTTAGGTAGGTGGACACTGACATAGTTTCAATTTGTGCATTATTTGTTTTTGTCTACTTACAACGGAAGTGAATCTATCTCGACTGGACACCACGCAAAAAGTTCGCACGTTTTATGTGTAGCATTTTCCAACTTCCCACATTTTCCAGTGAAGACTCCATTTCCAATTATGTTGGCGTGTCCTTTTGGACAATCCCCATCGTTCTTACATTTAGCATAGTCTAATCCAGGTGACTGCAAAATCAAAATGGAATCCCATGAGAAAGTCTACTTTCATGAGCATAAATCACATGGTCAACGCACCTTACTTATACCATGGCTTGAACTTACCTCTGGACATTTATCTCTGGTTTGATTTGGCGTAATAACTACATTTGTTGTAACAAAAAATCCCCCATATTCTCCCCCTGATGTAGGTATTGTATAGTCCGTAGGGTCCCACACACGATTATACAAAGACTTGTAATGTTCAGGAACTGTCAACCCCTCAGGTTCAGTGTACACAACTCCCTTCACTTTTGTAGTCACTGCAGAAGAAACTGTGCTAGTATCCTGATACCCTTTCTTCCAAACGATAGCAAACCCAATTATATAAGAAATAATTAAAATTTGTAGAAATCTATTCGTAATTCCTATTCTTTTACTCTTAATGTGGACAATTTTTGGAGTGTCGTACTCAAAAAATACGGAGATAGTCTTACGAAAATACTCCATTTTAAATGTGATAACTGCTGACTTTCATCTTTCAGTTACCCTTTAACATTTTCACATAATATTTTTTAGTGAAGTTTTCACTTTTTAGTGAGTACTCAAACTAAATGGTCTACACAGATCATAACTTATTTTCTCGGAGATTGCAAATTCGCAACTTGACAGCTCTGCACAATAGATTCGCAAGTTCACATGTTCTGTCATATGTAATCCGTATTTCGCATTGTATCCTCCTCTCCTCGTTGGGTTGTAGTTTTACTTGCTGGCTCTTGGCGCAGCGAACAACGAAGCGTAGTAGAGAGAATGAATCATCTGCACCTGTTCTAAATGTAGGTATTACTGTTCAGCCACTATATTTCCATGTATGGTGGAACGCAATTTATCATTTATTGTCAGTTTGTACAGTTTGTATTATGCACCTTGACATTGAAGTGAGTATAAGCATGTAGAAAAAGCCAACGATGCGATGAATTGAGTGAACATAATGCATTTTTATTTCCACAAATCATTCATTAATCATTATCATACCTACAAACATTTATGTTTACTATGCACAACTCGTATAGGTATTTGCTAGAGATAAAAGGGCATCTCACAATGAAAGCAAATATGTTCTAGTAACTATATAATTAGTTGCTCCGAAAACTACATATTATGAAACTCCAATTTAAAAAAGTTAGTATTGCGTTGTTATTTTTCATAGGCTGCTTTTGTGGTGGAAGTAAGTGGGTGGAAATAAAGGGCGACTTAGCTCAATATTTATTTGTTTTTCCAGCAAAAGGAACTTATTGTGAAATGACTTGCGATAAATCAATGATGAAAAGCGTACCCAACAAAGGCTACAACTACTTTCATTTCAGTTTTCTCGCTGATTAGATGCGATGTAGTTTTCCTCACTTATCTTCCATGATAAACTTATTACTTGGCTTAGTTGAGTGAAAGAAATGTGGATGGGCGTTAATGAAAGAGAATATGCATCGTGTAGGCGTATTAATGCTCAAGTAGTAGGTATACCTACTTAAACAGTAGGAATCTCTAATGCGAGCCAGTAAGTAAAAGCAGCTTATCATCATAAAGAGTTACATTTACAGTTGTTAGTGCCTTTTCCCAATTTTGATGCATTATGAATATTATGATTGATATGAATACAGTAATTCCACTATTTTCCTAATATGAGGTTTAAACGATATCCTTTCCACTAACTCACTGACACAAGAAACTGCCGAAGTACCTAAACTGTCGTCTGCCAGTATTCAGCAGTGCCGTTGCAATAACATACATGCGCTACCTGGTCAGTAAATTCTCAACCTATTATAGAATCA
>JAHZND010001865.1:0-59848 GCA_027744115.1 Acrocyrtus sp. NNG-2020
ACGATGAAGAAGATAGAAAAAATGAGCATCATATAGTGGATGAAGACTCACATGAATCCTCCACAGATACACCTAATGAATCCACTTTTCCATACGAGTATATAAAGCACAAAACAATAGATTGAAATCTCGAAACTACGTCATTGCATTGCTTTGGCTGATTTTATATAATTTAAGTAACTTACTGGCTTTGTTCGTTGACAGTGAGTGGCTAAAAATATGGAATATAGCAAAAGACAATTTAATGAAAAATACAAAAAGACCCAATGAAAATGCGAGAAATGAAACAGTTGCTGAATATGCCAATATAAAATTGCGTAACAAAAGTGAGCAATCTGCAGAAGAACTTGAAGATTTTATTCGTGGTTTACAAAGTTTGACTTCGCAGGGATTGTAAGTTTAAAAAGGATCTATAATCATAAGTTAGCTGCGTTTTTTATGCCTTAATGGCAAATTGGTTATCTACTACTTTTAGATGGGCCAAAGGAAAGAAGAAAAAGACGTTTAGTATCCAAAACGAATGTTCTCCACATCCCAAGTGCGTCTTTATTCCCTTGCCACACAAAGTAAAGAATTATTTTTAGTTACCTACCTAACTGCATATAGGTATACAGGAAGGAAAGGTCCAACTCCTGATGTTTCTAATTTCAGGATGGTCCAAGCAATCGTGTTGGAAATCCGTTAGCGAAAGATTTCTTATCAAAAATTGAGGAAGGGGTGCTAACGAGCTCAGATGACAACAATTTAGCTAATAAAGTTGTTCGGTAATTTATTGCATTATTTGTAATTTAAGTGCCTCAAAAAACTTCGTACTCATGATCTTAAAATTGTCCTGTTTAAACTTACAGTCTAAGTAAAATGACCTCGTACTGGAAAAATAACCGCGACCGAATTCTTGGGCAAATGTCGGTGTGGCTAAACCCCAGTGAAACTAAGGAAGAATATTCGAATGATTCGACTGTTATGGAATATGGGGCCATATTACCACAAGTTAGTTACAGTAGCAGCTAAATGGGTTTGTAATATTGACCGTTTTTTTATTGTTAAAATAAAGCTATAGAGATGGTCTGTTTTTCATGGAAGGTTGCTGTCTCAGGGACCTTAACACGGAGGGCAGTGGAGCCAACTTGGATGACAGCTTCAAATGCTTATGAAGATAGAATCGGTTCAGAGCTAAAGGGATTAATACAGGCGCCACCAGGTTATCATTTTGTAGGAGCAGACGTCGACTCGCAAGAGTTATGGATAGCATCAATAATCGGAGATGCGTCTTTCACTGGCATTCACGGCTGTACAGCTCTAGGATGGATGACTCTGCAGGTTTGTGATAATAATGCATTATAACGATTCACCAATACTTGCTGACAACGCCAATTAAATCACGGCTTTCAGGGCAACAAAAGTGCCGGAACGGACATGCATTCAAAGACAGCTAGTTTGATTGGTATTGGAAGAGACCAAGCTAAAATATTAAATTATGGCAGAATATATGGCGCTGGAGCGAATTTTGCTGAAAGACTCTTGACTCAATTCAACAAACAAATGAAAGCTACAGATGCCAGAAACAAGGCAAAAACGATGTACAAAATGACAAAGGTAACAGTACCTTCATACTTAATACTTTGTTTACAAATAATTGAAATCTTATTCGTATCGTAAGAATTTTAATGGTTTACAGGGAGAGCGCAAGTACATTTTGAATGAGTACGGTAAACAGATGTGCGACGAATTTGAAGACTTACGAGAGAGGAAGAATGAACCATTTTCAAAGACTGAACTTCGCACCTTGCTAAATTTTCACGATATCCCGTTTCAAGTATAAAGTTATATGATTTTACCGCCACGTTTAGGGATAAAGTTAATTCTAATTCTATCTTTTCTCGTATATCACATTCACGTTACCCTGTAGAGCTACATGGAACTAGTTGATAAAGTTGTATGGGACGGAGGAACAGAGTCTCATATGTTTAACCGGTTAGAAGAAATAGCTCAAGAAGAATGCCCTAGAACACCGGTTTTAGGTTGCTGCATTAGTAGATCTCTGGTTCCTTCAGTGGTCCATAATGATGTAAGTGAACTGATAGAGACAAAACCTTAGCACATCATTCCACTATTTTATTTAGGCACATGCAAATTGACGTAGTGATAAATAGTGTATGTTATTTTAATTTAAAATTTATAGTTTATGACTAGTCGTGTAAACTGGGTTGTGCAAAGTTCTGCGGTGGATTACCTTCACCTCATGTTGACATCCATGCGTTGGCTAATTAAAAAGTATAATATTCAAGCTCGATTCTCTATCAGTGTACATGATGAGGTAAGATTTACTAAACAAATACTTAGAACACTCACTAAGGCTAATTTTAACGATATAATAATATCGGAGATACGCAATATTCAGTTAAACCTATCCCAAATTCTGTTGTTCATTGTTAGGTGCGATATATTGTGAAAACTGAAGATAAATATCGAGCAGCATTGGCGTTACAAATTACGAATCTTCTAACTCGATCAGTGTTTTCGTATCAGTTGTCAATGTGTGATTTGCCAATGGTGCAAACGTAACTAAAAGCATGCAAAAATATTTCAGAAAAAAATTAGAACTTCGTTTTGACAATGTTCGTATGTTTTCTGGTAATTTTAGTCCGTCGCATATTTTAGCTGTGTGGACATAGACAAAGTTTTACGTAAAGAAGTTACACATGACTGCAAATCGCCATCAAATCCAAATGGTTTGTCCGGGGGATATGGAATACCTCTTGGTGAAGGTATTGATATGCTAAAACTGCTGGAACTCACTAAAGGCACTTTGTAGAAACGCGAGAGCTTAGTATGACACAAAGTGTTGGTACAACGGCTCGACGTTTGAGAACCTTAAAGGTAACTTTACTTTGTATTAAGTATTTGTTTTAAATATCTGACACTAATTGTATTTGGATTGGGATTAGCAAATACTGTTGTACAAATATGCTATATCCTTATATTTTTACTTGTATTAGGTACTTTCTGTTGCAAGGTGCGCCGTGTTGTTAACTTTCAAAAAGTCTAATTTGTATGTGGACTGCTCCGTACTTGATGGTGTGATGGTCAGTACACTGATTCCAGTATTGGAATGTATTCGTATAGCCTGCGATGGGATAAAATTTTGAAGCTCATACTTTGTGGTACTTTGACTTAAGTATTTCATCAAACAGCAAATCCATCCTCCATGGGACGCAACCAGAATATGTTGATTTTGATCTTCACTATAGAGTTTGCACAAATCCTACACAAATTATCCGCAAAATGTACCCATCCATCAATTCATTATTTTTAAAATGTAGAAATAACATTTGTTTGTGTATTTTATTAATATGTAAGTGATAAGTGTGAACAAAAAGGAATCGAATGGGAAAGATGACCTGCAAGGATTACTTACATCGAAAAAGGATCCTACTCTTTTGCTCAAATCAGTCATCGTCTCTCCTCCTTCTGGTGCAAAATCATCAATACTGAGATTTAAAGCAGCAGCACGTTTACCTAATTCCTGAGGAGGCTGTCCTTCCAATTCGCCAAAGCACTGTGATTGTAATGAATTTGTTAGTCAGATGTAGAAAAAGGTTTTCTGTGCCATATTATATTTTCACGGATTTATTTCGAGAATAACTTTACCCTTTCTCGAAGTCTTTGATCTTTAATGATCTCCGGAGTGATATTATTGAGCTCCCCTAGAATGAGTTCAGCAGTTTTAAATGCTCTTTGTAAGTCACTAGAGTAGACCGATGTAAACGTTGTCGTTGAAGAGAGATGACGTCCTAATTTTTTAGCCTGCATTATTCAATAAGAAAAAAAGTTGACACTTTTTATAACTACAAATGCATAAACTGATGTAGTGAAATAATGTATGTAACAGCAAATAACACACCTGTTCCATGCCAATCTCGGACAGTGGCGTATCCGTGTGGCCTTGCATTAGACGTTTCGCGTTCATGTGTGTTTCGCCACTAGAGAAAAATAAATAGATAATTAAAGAAATCTAAACACGTTTATACATAGATTAATGACCACAAAGCAAGGCGATGCGGGCCATATGGTTAGTGTCGACCGACACTACCATATCATCACACTGCACTGCTCAGGCAAGATAATTTACGTTAGAAATAGGGAAATCACTTACTGTCTCACAAAGGTAACCGTAAAGGCCGCTGACATTGTGTCTACGTTCCGAAATAATCTAAAGAATGTTGCCACTACCCTGTAAATGAATGTTAAAATTGTTTGATTGTGAGTTGAAACAAAACTGGTATATCATAAGGCAAATCTGTAATGTTTTTTTACTTTGTCGATTGTGTTTTATGATGATAAGCATTTATTTTCCAACTTAAGAGAGAGAGAGAGAGAGAATGACGCTGTTAAGGAATGACCATTGTATGCAAAAGATTTGAGATACAAAGACGCGTAGTGTTTACTGTGGATTTATTATTTTACAGTAACAATGCATCGTTCGTTGCCAACTTATACAGTTAATTAACTCACTCATGATTTTTTAAATATTTTGTCGACTTGAGAAGATACACGAGATTACTTATGTACGAAAAGTGTATAATTCTATTTTAGTTAAATACTAGTACAGAGTGTCATATCGTAGTCCCTTCAGTTTTATTCTCGATTTGTTTCTGTTTCATGTATGAAAGAAAGACAGTCCAGAAAAAACTAGCAACGCTTGAAACTGGAACCCTATTTCTCTCCTTTACAAAGGCAAAATTAATTGTTTGGACTATGGGCCAGAAGCAGATCCCAGTCTGAAAAACAGAAAATATACAGGGACGCTTATAATTTTAAAATTGGCAAATCCTTCTGTTTATGTACATTATCTAAAAAGGCGCTACGCTACAGGTTGAGAATGAGAACATGTCTGAAAAATGTTAAAATTGAATGGTAGCCTACCCTCCACGTTGGAAAAAATTTTGCCTTTACTTCCTTAATGGCGTCATCCACAGATTTATTTTCGAGTAACGTAATGCCTACATAGAACGAAGCTGATAGCGAAAGGTGCGTACATAACTTGTTCTACCAGTGCCTAAAACATCCATTTAGAAACTCATGTTAAATCAGAGCATATCATGCAACGACGTACAAAAGCGTGCTGTTCCGGACTATTTTGTAACGCAATAATTAATTTAACATACTATATCTGTATCATCGTATATACCTTCGTTACTGCCACTTTCAGAGAATTGCCAGGTATTAATCGACCTATAAATTTGACCCATAAGTACAAGGAAGGGGCTACTACTAAGGTTCCAAAAGTAGTGAATCTTACTGCCTCCTGGATGTCATATTCTGGTCTACGCTGAATTGTTTGTTGACATATATTAGACGTAGGCCAGAGTGCTGTATACATTAGCATTCCCTTTACTATTGGGTATTTTCTAACGAACACTTGTACTCTAGTTATCACTGCCGGTCCCATAATTAGCAACTTTTGGCTTAAAAATTGAAATATGGCTACGAATTGTTGATAGTCCCTCGCTCTACTCTATACTTAAAAGTTGATTTCGACAAAGCTGTTTACACACATTTTAAGTTCTAGGAAAATCTACTAATCAAAGTCACTACACGACATTTATTATTTATATGATATGAATGTCAATACAATACACGACAGAAAAAGACACAATTTTTCCAAGTTCCAACCGTCACCTTTGATTTCACTAAAGTAGTTATTAAGGTGCGGAGGTATATTATGTAGTGCTAATCGACAAATTCGGTATGTTTTGCAATAGCAAAAGATCCATCAGTATCTACACAATATGTGCATAAGATTGGTCATTGCCCACTTGGATTGGGACCATAAAATAATTACTATATTCGGAATTTATTAACAATAATTATTAGGGTTAGAGGGTCTTGCACACAAGTTTATGAAGTACCTGTTATCTTTTAGATTGATTGGTCCACAATTTCTCAGTTGAAACTGAACACACCTTTTTCGTCTAATCGACCAGCCGCCGACTATGTAACACAATACTTTGGCCTAAATACTTAAATGCAGGTTAAATCTCTTTTAGGCTGTTTACGTCACCCACCACCACTGCCGGCCTTTTCGTAACTTGATTTTTTCCTTATTATACTTTACTTACAGTAAAAAGCTATTCGGATTCCAAAAACGAAAATAAAACATACCTACATAAAAATGAACCTGATTTCCTCTTTGGAGTAGCGAAATCAAACTTACATAATTTGAAGCGATTCAATCAAAATTCAAAACACTGTCACAATAATCTACAGTAAATTGCAACTGAAAGCTTTTCGTGAAAAGTGTTTTTCCTCCTTCCTCCTGAACATGCTCCCATACAATACACGCCAGGTAAAAGCAGTTTTATCATGCACGTTCCTTTCTGCCCTCAAGCCAAGCTCAACTCGCTCACAGCCAGCTCACATGCTCTTGTTATGCTCACCCCAGACGTCAGCTGTGCAATGGAAGCTACGCAAATGAGCAAACTGGGTCGCATAAGATAAAGGCTGACGAATGACGATAAGCCGATAACACAAGCAAGCATAGCCTTGAAGGTTGCAGCCGTTTATGCAGACGGAGAAAGGTGCACCTGTGCAAAGTCGAAAGTAGAGTGGGTGAAGAGTGAGCCCAAACTCGATGTCGGGGCTACTGGAAAATATCATTGAAATCAAATTCGCGAACCGCTCCGTTTGAAATATTTTTTATCACACCTACACATAATGCAAAAAGTTTTGCAGAAAAAAACTGCAAATACATGGGAAAAAAGTAGTTTTTGTGTTTTTGCAGTTGCATTGCAGTTTGCAGTAGAGAAATAGGAAAAATCGTAAACACTATCTTATGCTTTTACAAAGTGGGGGAAAGAGCAAAGAGCCAGAGCCACCACAACAACAGAACTCATCATCACGGAAAAGGAAACCCTTTTGTAATTAATTTGTGTTTGGAGTGGTCAACAACCAAGATCACAATCGCGTTTATAAATGTGGCAAATTAATAATTTTGTGAGCTTGGACGCTCCTGGATAAATGGAAGTGGGAATTAACTGCAGAACTAACTATAAGAGCCACATAGATAAGCTGTATTTTGGCAACTTAACTTATGTGTTATGTAATAAAATTCATTGAATTTAGGTTAGGAGGCAACAAAAATACACTTAAATAAATAATAAGATGCAAGTGATGAAAGTATGAAAAGTAGGTGGTTGTGACAGAGGACAGGACCTAATTAATTATGAATGAGAGAAAAAATTAAAGTAAAATGTGAGCAAACCATGTCGGAAGTATAGTGGATGATGGTGGAGGTGTCATAGGTCTTAGGCATTCAACCTGCTCAAAATGGATTGTTTATTTTGGAAACAGTTGTCAATGGCAGAATTCAGCGTTTTTGAGTTTCACGTACAGCGGAATTTGGAGGATCTGTGAGGGTTTGAGAGAATTTGCTGTTACCAGTGAACATTGGCGTGAATTAGTTTTTGAGTTGCATCGCCTAAAAGTGATTATTATTAAGATATAAGATTTAATTAGCAGTAATATATAATATTACGTCAGAAAAACCAATAGGAAAGCATTTGACTTGTAAAGATAATTGATAACTATCTTGCAGTTGTGTTTATAAATGTACAGTGCACACTTCGCCTTCTAAAGTTGTATAATTTCGTCAAGCAAAACCAGAGTGAGAAATTTTATAATAAAAGAAGAATACGGATGACTTAATTTAAAGTACCCTTTTAAAAAGGGAGAAAGTAAGATCATAAACTGTAGATACATTAATATTATAGGCAAGCATCCAAGGATGGTACGGAAGGCACGTTTTGAATTCAACATTTGTACGATTAGTTGAGTTGAGCTTAAACACTTCCAGTGTTAGAGTTCGAGCAAAAGCTACGAAGGGCCATTTTGGAGACGTTTTTAGTATCTTCTGTTAACTGTAAAAGCGTACTTCAAGATGGATGACGGGGCGCAAGGTATTATTTTACTTTTTATTTATCAGTTTAAATATTTGTATCATGCCTCAGTGCAATGTAGTTGTTACAATACAAAATGTGCTGCGATAATGTCATGATAATTTTAATTTACAATACCTACCTACACTATTATTTCTGTTTCAATTAACAGATATTTGTAGAGTGTGCCGGTCTGAGGGCTCCCCAGACAGGCCACTCTTTTATCCCTGTGTTTGCACTGGGAGTATAAAATATATTCATCAAGACTGTCTTGTCCAATGGCTTCGATATAGTAGAAAGGAATACTGTAAGTTCATCAAGAGTTATTAATAAATGTAAAATTTAAGCCCATAATGATGTTATTTCAATTTGAAATTGTTTTAATTAGGTGAGTTATGTAATCATCGGTTTTCGTTTACGCCCATCTATTCGCCGGATATGCCCAAGCGACTTCCAATCAAAGATATCATTAGTGGATTGCTCACCAGTGTTGCAACGGCCGTTCGGTTTTGGATCCATTATACACTAGTGGCATTTGCCTGGTTGGGTGTCGTCCCATTGTCAGGTATTAAAGTTTTAGGATACCAAGTCAAATCAGTTTATAACTATCAAAAAAGTGACCCTAAAATGTTTCCTTTACGATGACGGGAAACGGGGAAAGGGGTTGGATGTTTAATTTATGTCAATTGTCAATGCTTTGATTTACAGCATGCAGAATTCATCGAAGTCTATTTACTGGTTCAGTCAATTCTATATTAGCTCTTCCTCTTGATCTCTTATCCACGTAAGTCAGTTTTCACTGCATTAATTGATAATTATTACTATGCAGTTACTGACCGTTTTAATTCTTTCTATGTACAGGGAGAATTTAATTTCTGATATTTTTCACGGATGTATAGTCGTAATGTGCACACTATGTGTGTTTATAAGTTTAGTATGGCTTAGAGAGCACATAATGCACGGAGGTGCTCCTGACTGGTTAGAAGCTCCACTTGAGGTAAATTCAAAGCACTAAAAAAATTAAAGAAATAAAAGTATAATGCTCGTAGTAGTGCCTTTGGATATATAACCTAGTAGTCCTTACTCTGGTCTGCCATTTGCGTAATATTGGTTTTGGTTCCCTTCCCTTCTCTTTCCTAGGATAATTTGATAGAAGCCGGAGATGGCGATGAAGCCGAGGAAAATGTATTAAACGACATCGATAACGGGAATGCAGATTTAGATGGCGATGCCAACAATGGACTGCAGTTGGATGTTCAAGCACCTGCTAATCAAAATGATAATAATAACAACAACAACGCCCAGATTCCGCGAGGTGCTGTGAATGATGAAATTAATTGGAATCCAATTGAATGGGATCGTGCAGCAGAGGAATTAACATGGGAGCGTTTGCTCGGGCTAGACGGATCTCTTGTATTCTTAGAACATGTTTTCTGGGTTGTATCTCTGAATACACTGTTTATTCTTGTTTTTGGTAAGTTTGCTTGCGGTCACTGTTAGAAGCAATTTGTTAGTAAAATCTTAGAGAGAAAGGAAAATTATTCAATACTGACAGAATTGACATTTCTTTTGGCTTTTAGAATTTTCACCATATCACATTGGACATTTTACATTGGCTGGCTTGCAAATGCAGGAGATGACAAAAGTTCAACACTTTGAGGGACTACTTGTCACTTTATGTGGTTACTGCGTTGTTGGTATTTGCTTAGTGTTACTACATGCCGTTGCTTCAATTATGAAGTTGAAGAGGTACAATTTACTGCTCAAGTATAAATATATCCCTAATAACAAGCAATTGCTTTAATGAAATTGTAATACTGTGCAATTGTTATTGGTTTATTTTTGTATTGTAGATCGAAGAAGGTACTGGGATTATGTTACGTTGTAGTAAAGGTATGTCTGCTCTCAGTCGTGGAAATTGGAATTTTCCCACTTGTGTGTGGATGGTGGTTGGATGTGTGCTCCCTTTCATTATTTGATGCAACGTTAAAGGTAAGGTTTGCATGCATATGTAGATACATACATGCGGTTATTTAAATACTGAAATCAATTCATGAAATGACTGGCGTATTGTATTGGTTTAACTTTGGTTTGTATAAGGATCGCGAGGCAACTTTTAACAAAGCTCCCGGAACAAGTATGTTTCTTCACTGGCTATTTGGAATGATTTACGTCTTTTACTTTGCTTCGTTTATTCTTTTACTGAGGGAAGTATTGAGACCGGGCGTCCTTTGGTTCTTAAGGAATCTTAATGATCCGGATTTTAATCCTATTCAAGAGGTAAAATCAATTGGCCATTTCATTAGAGCGAGAAGAAAGCTGGAAAATTTTTTAAGCCAGAGTTATATGTTATATGTAATTGAAATAGTAATTTTTCAATCTTCTTTGTGAATTTTTTTTGTAGATGATACATTTACCCATTCTACGGCATATTCGTCGATTTTTATTCTCGATGATTATTTTTGGAACTACTGTTCTATTGATGATCTGGCTACCAATACGGATTATAAAAAAGACGCTTCCCAACTTCTTGCCGTACAATTTTGTCTTTACGACAGAGCAGGCTCATGAACTGAGCCTGGAACTTGTTGTACTTCAGGTGATGATGCCGGCTTTGCTGGAACAAGGCCACACACGTGAATGGTTAAAGAATGTTGTAAAATATTGGTGTATTGTTATGGCTTGGATATTGGACTTGCGGTCGTATCTTCTTGGAGATGTTCCTTTGGAAAATGCGGTATGTAAAATTTTAATGTAGTACACTTTAACGCAGAATGGTGAGTGATGTCCATGATCACGGGATGAAGTATGTGCTAAATTAAATCTCTACAGAGAAATGGAAACGTTGTAAATGAAAACCACGAAAATATAGAAAATCAGAATTTAGCAGAGCAGCGTGCAGAAGTGAATGACAACGAAGACGAAAATGAGAGGGAAGACCATGAAAATATTGAAAATGGTCAGGAAGTTAGGGCAGTGGAAGTTCAGGCGCAGGTCCAAGTTCAAGTGGCAGGAGCGGCAGAGGTCGGGGCTGCTGGTGGCCTTGGCTTTGTTATTGGTGGTGGACTTGGGGCGGCACATCAGGCTCTCTTATTGCGGGATGGACCAACAGGATTTCTTCCATATACTCGCCCGAGATTTTTTCCAATCAAGGTAAACATTTCGTAAACGCTTTAAAGTTACATTTACAGCAGTATCGATTCATTAATTTATTGTTATAATGAAGAATGTCACTTTTTTTAGATTGGACTGTTACTAGCCTCAATGTGTGCAACTTTATCTGTAGTCAGCATATTTACGTTAACAGTACCAGGTTAGTAACCTTGTGTATGAAGTAAAGCCAAAACCATCTAATTATAACCATGCTTTAAAGTAAACTTATACTTAAAGTTTTCATTTTCTTTCCAGTTTGGGTGGGCCGTTTTGTGATGCGGCACTGGCTGTCAAACCCGGACGAACCCATCCATGAACTATACACAACGGCAAGTGGGCTGTACGTTACTTGGTTGACACATTCGCTTACTAATTTTAGTTTGTACTTGGATTCCACGAGGATGGGTTGCAGTGTGGGATATGGTCCGACGATGGAGTGTTACGGTAAATTATTGCACTCACTCAGCGCAATCATTTTGTTTTGGTTTCTATTTTTGAAATATTTTTCTTTTCGCGCTTATTGTATCCAACACTGTAGATGTGTTCAAGTACAATGTATCTGAGGACAGTCGGTTTATCCTTCCAGGTCATCAAAACTGCGGTAGCCATAACCCTTCTTATAGGATTCATTCCGTATATGTGTGGACTACTTTTCGAATTACTATTGATATCTCCTCTGCGAGTTCCTTTGACACAGTCGCCAATATATTTGGCTAGTGAAAATTGGGTGATGGGTACCCTATATGTTAAAATTGCTTGTGCTGCTGTCATGATGACACCTCAGAACTTCTGGTTGAGACGTACTCTGGAAAGAGTAAGTTGTACTCTATAATCGATATGTTCTTCATTTATAACATTACATGTATAAAGATAATTTTATTTTCCTTTCAGATATACAACGATGGATTCCGAAACATTAATCTGAACTATATTATCACGGAGTTGGCAGCGCCGTGCATTGTATTACTAGGACTGGCTTTAGCAATACCGTATGTAATTAGCCAGACTGTGGTACCTTTATTTGGTAAGACAAAATTGAGAAAAGCACTTTAACTTATTTAAGTTTGAAGGGTATTTGTTATCATTTTCCTGCCTTCATTTATGTAATTTTGCAGTTACAAACATGGATTCACTGAACGTAGTCCACCGAAGAATATATCCCTTTTTCTTGGTAATTGGGATGATTGTTGGCATCATATCGTTCCAAATTCGACAATTTAAAAAGTTGTACGAGCACATCAAGAACGACAAGTCAGTATCCTACAAATATTCACATCTTCTGTTCAAAAAATATTTTAAAGTTGTAATAATTAGCATAATTGATGATTGGCGATTTCTTTATATAGATATCTAGTCGGACGTCGTTTGGTTAACTACGAGAGACCTGCTCCTCCTTCGCCTCCGGTGCATGCAATGTAATCAAGATGAATCTCTGTCATCTTTTATAATACACCATCGTTGAGAAATTCACAATTTATTTTGCTTTATTCACACGGTAGCAAGTCAGTGAGCTTTATAATAAGTATGTAATAATAAATTAAGNGTAATCAAGATGAATCTCTGTCATCTTTTATAATACACCATCGTTGAGAAATTCACAATTTATTTTGCTTTATTCACACGGTAGCAAGTCAGTGAGCTTTATAATAAGTATGTAATAATAAATTAAGTCAAGAATTCCGATACGTATATTTAGTTAACATTATACAGTAATCAATGTTTCGACCGTTGAAGTTTTGAAGCACCATTGTCGATATTTCTTATATGATGAGCCATAGCACGGATTTCTAACTAGGAGGGAAAAAGTTATACGAATGGTTGGGGTACGCGGTGCTCGTTTCGGGAAACTGGATAAATAAGAAAGGCCGATACTACGAGCAAAAATTGTTGATAATGTAAAAATGTTCGCACGATTTAAATTGATTCTGTGAGCAATCGTATCAGTGATTCGCATACTTTATCATTTCTCTGTATCTTTGTGCTTTACTGCATTACAAACGTGGCTTCGTTTTCCTTGTTAGCAGTACAGAAAAATCAGAAATTGAAAACTGAAACTTTAACATTTAACATTTAGTCATAATCATCAGTCAACTGTACTGTACATGAACAAGGGTCCTCCAATTGTCTGAAAGAGATGAAAAATAGCCGTGTCTAAAAAATTGATTATCAGTGCGATCAACTGACTGACTGACGTCGACATAAGATATTCACAAAAGTATAAGGATGAGGTAGTTATGTAAGTAGGTAAAATAATGTAAGCTTTACAACAGGTTGTGGTGCATTTACAGTTGAAGTGAATGAAAAGTTATATTTGGTAAAAGTACGAAAGAAGCGTTCTCGTAGAATGAGGGACTAGAATTAGAATGTGCATATATTACAATACAAGCACTTTAACAGTTTTCGTTAATCAAGTGAGAAACGGATTTAATATTTCAAACATGTATCAAATTACCAAATTACCGAATAATGTTTCAAGTAATAATATACTTATGCTATGCATATGAAATATTGAATTGTATTTAATAGTATATGACTAAAATGTGCATGTATTTTATGCACTAAATGCATAATATGTTGCGCTATAAATACTAGTGTGATTCATTAGTATAATCAATGTGATGAAGATAAGCAAACTTGGGAAAGCTGTCTCTGGTCTGGTCATAATTTGCCGTGTAATTCAACTTTACTGTATACCAGAGATTAAAGATAAATACATTAAAGTGGAGAAATTAAATAAAGGTATTAAACTTTTTGCACAAAAATTCGTACAACTTGCAAATTTTTTCATTGAATTAATTGCAACTCTATTACTGATGCCTATCCATCCATCAACAAATGCAATATGTATCTAAAATACATATCTACGTGGTTGTGATATGCATTATTACGTCGCTGCTTTGCTCTCTGAACTGAACAGACTGAACTGAATTATAGAGGTGAGGAAGAGCCAGAGTACAATCCGAGAAAAGTCAGAATAAATGCCATACCGGCATGTGAAGTGAAACTGACTGCGAGCGAGAAGACTGCGCTGCGCTTTTATGTGCAAGAAACATGAAAGAGGTAAGCATTTTAAAAGATACAAAGATTTTCGTAAGTCAAGTGAGCCAAGACCAAGAGCCAAGCCTGCTTTGCTTTTTGCCTTTTGCTTGACTGTCGACTCGTTCACGTTCACCCACGTTCTTTTTTTCTGCCGTTTTTATTTCCTGTCCAGTCCAAGTCCAAGCTAAGTCCCAGTCTAAAGCCAAAATCCAAACAAATAACAGGTGATTGCTGTCAGTGGTGTCACCTGTCATGTCAGATGTCAGTGTCAATTATATAATACCAAATGACAGGGTAAAAGTTTTAGTTTAGTGCATGATTTTTTTCCGTCATTCCTATTTTTGAGTATGCATTGTTCATGTTTCTTGAAATGATAGATAAAACTAGCTGTATGATTGTGGAAAATTTAATTTATTAGACCTTTCACTAGTTAGATATTTACTGAAAAATAATTGCCTTAGTTGACAGTGACCCCACAAATAGGTTACAATTCCCGGGCATAGTGTGCTGGTGTTAAGTAATTTTCATGCATAAGATATGATTTATCAGAGGAACATGAAAATAAAATGGAGCTGTATTTCGTGCACATTTCTGAGTATCGCAGTTATCTGGGAAGGGTCTGGTGTCGATGGTTCTATCGACCTGCCAGATGAATTTCTGCCTTTCCATTTCTCCACATACCCTAGTTTGGCGGAAGATTGTAAGAATGACACCAAGTGTCCTTATAAGGTAAAACTGAAGTACTGGAACTGTAAGCGATAACACAATATTATACCTAGTTAATGGCTGAGTTTTAGATCAAGTAGTAAACATTTGAAAAAATTTCAGATGCATCTGGATAAGAACGTATGCTGGGGATTTGAGGATGAGTGTAATGTTGGCAAAAGATACTCGCATCCAATTTGCGACGAGGATCATAAAGGCTGGGTGAAAACAAAGAAGGAGCAAGTAGACACATTTTACAGACAAGGAGACTTTGGATACGTAAAAAATTATAGGAACTCTATGAAGTTGATATGCAAACCGAAGCTAATAGTATGCTACTTAATTACCTTAATAAACTTTGAAGCTTTTTCGACTAAAGTCCTCAGAAAATTAATTGCTGGTTATATTTAAAGACAGATTCCTCGTTAGAATGTTCGGAAAATATTGAATTTTGTCGAGCAAGGAATATTATGATTGACTTACGAGCTTTAGTAAACCGTACTACCCCTGTTATGTACGATATGGACGTTCTCAATCCAGGTGAAATTGGTGGTTATTGCGATTTCAATCAAAATTCGTTGAAGACTGAAGTGGGACGCCTTAGTTCGCTGCAGACGTGGCTTCCAGAATTACGTAATTTTGTAGAATTGAAAGAATCTCCCATGTTAAAACCGGAATCTGTGTGTGATCAGATTGTTCGAACTCCCGTATATATCATGAAAATCGATGCAAGTGAGTGCACATTAAAAATAGCAAACGTATATCATATCTCTACAAATTTACGTACCTATAAAGCTTATTACAGATTTTTATACGTCTTCTTACTCTTCTTAATATCTGCAATGATTTTATTTGCAGCTGTAAACATGTATCACCATTTCTGTGATTTCTTCAACTTATTTGCTTCTATGTTCGTAAACTCGACGGAAAATAATACGAATATGTTCCCAACAGATGTAAAGATAATGATTTGGAGAACATACAAGTACTCTTCGAGTTTCGAAGCAGCATTCCGAGCCTTTAGTAATTTCCCTGTAACAAATTTAAATGACTACAAAGGAAAGCGAGTTTGTTTTAAAAATGTGGTATTTCCTCTGCTTCCTAGAATGATTTTTGGATTATTCTATAATACGCCTTTGGTAATACTGAAACGTGAATTCTGATAAGCCAAGGTCAAAAATAAGACTGTGGAACTAATTTAAGTGCTTACTTTACTTTTAGATTTGGGGTTGTAGAAATAGCGGTCTATTTCACGCCTTTTCCAAATTTACACTGCACAGGCTAAGGATAGATCAACGGAAAGAGCCAAATCTGAGAAAGATTAAAATAACGCTCCTTAGTAGGGAAACAAAATATCGAAAAATTTTGAACGAAGAGTCACTACTGCGTTCTTTGCGGAATATTACCAACGTATCAGTTCGGAGGGTAATTTTGTATTTCCAGTTTAATTTAGCTGCATTGTACTTAATTGCACTTTACTACTTTATAATCATTTTGACTTATTATTTTTAGGTTGCCTTTACTTGGCGCACAGATTTTACTGAACAGCTTGCCATTATCTCTGATACGGATATATTGATAGGTATGCATGGTGCAGGACTGACTCATTTGCTGTTTCTCCCAGATTGGGCAGTCGTCTTTGAGCTGTAAGTTTCTCTAAACCAGTTGCCATTCGCAGTACATGTTTAATAACGATTTATTAAAATCATATAGCATTAAATAATGTGTTGTGAATAGTTATAATTGTGGCGATGTTCACTGCTACGCTGACCTTGCTCGATTACGTGGATTGAAGTATATAACATGGAAGGATGAATCAAAACTGGTGAAAGTGGAGGACGGAAGCTATCAAGAAACACCAGGACCGCATCCTAAACATTCAAACTAT
Source organism: Acrocyrtus sp. NNG-2020 (assembly GCA_027744115.1). NCBI lineage: Eukaryota > Metazoa > Arthropoda > Collembola > Entomobryomorpha > Entomobryidae > Acrocyrtus > Acrocyrtus sp. NNG-2020. The sequence goes on from JAHZND010001865.1 coordinate 16,723, forward strand.
GAATTTGACGAGACAGAATGCGTTAAACTGGTCCAGGAAGGAGTGTCCCATATTAAGAAATTTAAAGTTTCCACAAGACATGACGAGTTATGAGAACGCAAGCCCTGTACGTTTCAATGAGCTCAGCTCAAAACTCAATTTTTAAATACAGATACTTTCTACGCTACAATTCATTGTTTTTTTAAATCTCAAATGACTCCAATTTTCTCGAAAATTATTGTACTAAACATTCCAAAAAACACCGGGCTAAAAATCCCAAATTAAGCAGCAATTAAATTGTACTGCACTTTACACAGGAATAAACGGAGTTGAGTGTATGCTATTTGATTTACTCGCATTATTTTGATGTCGTGCAGCGAACATGCCTTAAGTTTAAAGGTGTACCCCGATTTCAAAAAGCAGAAAGGAGTGGCAGAATTCTACCAAGCGGTTTACGGTGGTCAAAAAGAAATTTGAAAAATGTTACCAAGAAGGTTTTAAAGTAGGTCTAAAAACACTTGGTAGAATCCAGCCAAACTTTCTGGAGTAACGCAAATGGTCACTTATGTTATGTACTTAACATGTTTATTTTCAGCATAATTATTTTTGGCATACTTATTTTTAGCGTAATTTATAAGCATGTATTGAAAGTTCCGTCTAATATTGACCACCACTTGGTAGAATTCAATCTTTTTTACAATCCATAAGTTACATATAATTACTAAATTCACTTTATTACTATTGATTAATCATCCTTTATTTGCGGTGGCGCCAGATACGATATTAGTAAGAGCACTCTCAGACACACTGTACACTGAAAAATCTCCCATAGGTAAATTCGAATAGGTTGGATTGAAGATTCTGTACATAGACGGATAATAGTATCGAAGTCCAATCTGAGCCAAACAGGCCAGAGTGACTGCTGTATGAAGAATCTTCCTTCTAGTGTCATCCCTTCTTACGATTACAACAGGTGACGAATTACTTAGAGATTGAAGAGCTAATTGATTCAACTGTTTAGGATCTGATTCCACTTGATATTTACAACATGGATCAAACTGCCACGACAAAGAGTATAGGCCAGTGCACAAAGCTGACAGAAGGGCTAGAGGTCCATTTACGAAATTCGTTTCTTGCCAAACAAAAGAAGCCACCATGGATCCAAAACCTGACAGAACAGCAGTTTTATGGAGCCAGTTTCCTACAGCAATCCAACGAGAGGTTTCATCACCCAGCTTGAATGGTTCAATTACAATTGTCTCACATTCCTGAGCCAGAGCTCGCTCCAATTGTTGCTCAAAATTTTCATACGCATTTTCAGAATCGTAAATCTCGCGAATCACATAAAGTTTTGGACGTCGATATTCTTCCTCTGACTGCAACATTTTAAAAATCCATACATAATTACACTACACGTATACAGAGATTTGTCATAGTCTGATAACAATGACCTAATTTATTGCTACTTACCAGCCTCCGCTCTCCTTCGCTTGCCATGCTAGGATATTTGATAATCCTACGGAATGATTTTGAAGGTCCGCGTAGCTTCTCTGCTGGAACTAATAACCTTAGTTTGTGCGCAACTAATTATTAGAATAATTATTCTTATCGCTCAGGTCCTCACTTTGCTACATAGGTATTTACAAATCACCAGATTCCTATTAATTAAAAAAGCAAAAAACAATACATTAACAACTTTGGTACTTTATCTAATCGCAAATATATTGCCCTACCACTTTACTTATCAAATACCGCACAATACCATTCACAGTAATTATAATGAATTCTGCAATGTAGCCATACCCTATTATTAATTACATTACGCAAATTTATAGACATTCACACAGCTGATATTACTTCTCCAGTCTCTTTTTTCGACAACTATTTTAATGGCAACTACGAGATAAAATCTAATCACAAAGCTCCGTTCTTCTACGAAATGAACTAAAAAACTAGTTTATTTTTCTGCCATCTAATTACAATGCAATCCACAAAAACTATAAAAGTCCAATTTTGCTGAGGTTTACTAAAAAACTCTAGACAAAACTTCACTTCTCCGCAAGACTATTACGTACTGCTCCGATGATAAGAGCTTAGAACATAGAATCCCGAAACGTCAGCATTTCCGAAAAATAAAGTGTTTTATATCTCGCGTAAAACCCTATATTCGCGTTAAATTCATTTACAAAAACGTGCCTAAAACTTCCATGCCTACTACCAAAAAGCGGTGCCAACTGTCGCTATTCCCATTCGCTATTAACTCAAACAGCTGACACTTTAACTTCCCCGATACCACTGATATCAGGCCACAAATAACCAATTAAAATTTATTAGCCAACAAAACAAAGCAAGACCTCTTCGGATATGGAATTGACAGTTAATGGAAAACTGATCCTTAGCTTAGCTGTGCCATATTTTATTGCAAAAATTATTAATTATTACCTGTTTCACGGGCTGTCACAGCCATTGGCCATTTAGTTTCCTCCACACCGCAATAACATGAGTCAAGTCAGGCAAAGAGGATCGGAAAGAATGAGAAAAAAAGTCCATAAACCTCATCAACAGCTCAACATTGCTTTGCCTTGACTGGCTCTTCGTTTGAGTCCTACAAAATTTACACAATGGCATGGCATTGCCCCTTCCTTTTCTCTACATCAGTGTCAGTAGTCGGCATGCATGCCTCACGCCTCACACTCATCATCAGCTTCTTGCTTGCAAAAATAGCGTAACGTGTGTGCACCCAAGACACGACGCGACAACGAGTACAAAAGGGTCCTTTTTTGCTGAATATGGTTAATTCATGAGGCGATGGCAGATTCAATTCGTTCACATCTGGGGAGTTTTTGGAAGAAATTTTAGTGCATAAAAAAAGTAAAAGTGGGTAAACTGAAAACCGAAGCCCATATTGACAATTCTAAATGATTACCCGTGCGTTGCATTGTATTTTCGTGAAAATCTGAAAATTACCTAAATAAATATAATGGCATTTGCTAACTGCCATCTTCATCCTCACTAAGAAATTTAAATAAGTTGACTCAGACCTACGTATTACACCAAAGAATTTATTTGCTGCTACTGCATTATTAAAATACGAATTCATTAAATTAATGAAGCGCAAGAGATTTTTATATTTTAAATAATTAAATTGTGTGTTACCGAAACCGAAATAATAGTTAACTGCTGTAATTGAAATCAAACTTAAATCTTTCAGCTGCATATTTTGAGAAATCTCTGTCTTCATTTAGGCTAGGACAAAGAAATGAATGCGTGTGCTTGGAGAAAGCATGCTTCCAAGAGCACTTGGAGCTGAGTATGGGGCAACTGGAGACTTGGGGAAGGAAATGAAAGTTGGAGAAATTCGTCATTGATCTTTTCCTAATGGAAGAAAGTGAAACAGTAGGAAAAGCAGCTGCTTCGGTTTACTGGGAGAACTCATGCAACACTCTCTGACAAGTCTGCTGAAGCTTTAGATACTTTGCCAAAGTTTTGTCTCTATTTTAACATTTTATGAATTCATGAATAAAAACTACCCACTTTGTAGTACGAAGACTTTCACCAAGTGATTAGAAAGACTGCAAAAAAAGCGATACTGATATTGTAGACAATATGAGCTGCTTTTGTAAGTTGTAGTAAGTATCAGTTTTTGCTAATTTAGATGTAATTAAGCAGGCAGTTTACAAAACAAACTCACCCATATACGGACGGAACCAAGTAGAAAGTACACGCACAGACTACTAAAAGTATATCTGACTTTTTGGTAAAATTTGTGAAGCAAGTTATTTCACTGGTTATTATGGGGTTCTGGCTAGAATTAAAACTTCTTCTTTGGAAGAATTTTACTTTAAAGCGACGAAAACCGGTAAGGATTTAATAATGCCTTTCGTTTTCTTAAACTAATGAAAGTAATGTTTGAGTAAATGTACTAAAATAATGAGTTTGCAATTCATTGCATGACATAGGTAATGTTTGTTTTCGAGCTACTCATACCACTGGTGCTGTTTGTGGTGCTTGTTCTAATACGAAGACGTAAACCTGCCGTGGAGAATCCCGCACGTACGCATTAATAATTCACTTCAATAACTTATTTAAGATTACAGCAATACATAATAATAGTTACGTGCTACTTTGCTCTTTTTAATTAAGATTATTTCTACACATGGCCCTTACCAAGTGCGGGACTGATCGCTGTAATGCAAGCTTTCTGTGATATTCCTCCGTCTTTAGATGAGCATGGATTTCCAAAGTATCCGAATTCGTCGTAAGTACAAAAAGTGAAAGTATAAATCAATTATCGAACTTAAAAGCACGCACTACGCAGATGAAGTAAAAATAGAAAAATTGTTATGAATATTTTTGTCGCAAATTCTATTCTGTGTCCAGCGTTCAGGAATTTCTCACTCAAGTTAATACCGTAGGAAATAACTATAACTTTTTCAAGCCTGGATTTACATTGGATGAACTACAGGAAGTTCCAAGGATATACAGAAACATTATAGAGGATCCGCTTATGCTTAAACACTATTTCGAGCAGGAGAAAGCTGGTGAGTCTAAAAAACCAGATGCATGATACTATAACCAGGCGGTTGTCTCTTTGAACTATCTGACAAATTCGAATGGTAATTGTTAATTGTTATGTGTGTATGCGAAAACATTTAAATTAGGATTTAGACCCGCATCACTCCTCAAGAATCCATCTGGCTTGCAAGACTTCATGACGCGAAACCTCTCGTTTGACCGAAATCTTACTAAGGAGCTAATTTTTAATACAACAGTGGACCGGAGAAGTTTGTTTCATTTATTGTTTCACAATCCTAACGTTTCCAAAATATTCCAACTTCCAAATGTGAAAACTCCAATGCGCTCAACTGAAGACGACCAATTCAATAATGGCGAGCATGACCATAATGGCGAAGGGTTCTTTTACAGTTACTTAAGAAGGTATGACGTTTCCGAAGACATTTTTTCTGTATTACTGGGTCTAAGAAACGGAAATGTTGAAGGTCTCGCGCAATATGCCTCCACTCTACTTACAGTAAGAGAACGGGATTTCTCATTGTTTTATCTTAATACAAAATGCAATACTGGTAAAGCTTAATTACATTTGCACTTATTCTCCCAAACAGAAAGTAATGCTTAATGAGGAGGCGCTCTCCGAATATGTGTGCCATTCAAATCCAGACGTGCACTTATGGAATTGTACGGAAGCAACGGATCTTGACTGCCGCAATCACTTTCAAAAGCTAAGCGAGGAGTATTGCAAATTGTCTGTTTCAGAGCGGAAGACATTAATCTTTGTTGTCAGTAAACACATTGATGCAGATGCTTCAAGCACATTTGTATGTTTTTGTAATATAGCCGTAACGTGACAAAGTACAAGTAGAACAATGCTTTAAATTTCAAAAACTCTGCTATTTTACTTACTCAGCTAAGTACGTGGACAAGTGAAGATGGCAGGAAGCGAATGGAGACGTTCATAAAGAATGTAGAAACATTCCTAAAATTTAAACTTTCGGTTGGTGATTTATTCCGAGTCAGCGAGTCCATGCCACAAGAATACTGTTACGAGAACACAACCACAGCCTTAGGTTATGATGAAGCAGAAACAGAAACAGGACAAGATTCATTCGACCAAGGAAATTCGTCCTCGACTGACTACTTTCATAAGAGAAAGGTCAGTGAAAAGTTTAAGAATTAGACCTTTACTTTATTTGACTAATCCTAAATTTCATCTTAGTGCTGCATTAACTAGTACTAATAAAAAGTAATGCAATTTTCTCGAGTTTAGTTGGCTCATCCGCAACCATTCGTGCAAATATGGAAAGCTATGCAAAAAACAATATGCGGAGCAGATGTCATTGTTAACGAGGATCTAAAAAGCTTTGAGGATATTCCAATGACAAACAGCCAAAAAACGAAGCTGAAACTGTTAGTTCATGTGCTTTACAGCAATCCAAAAATATTGTACGTTCCGAGTGGCACAGAAGCAGATAAAATAATCCAAGAGGTGAAGCCTTTTATTACACTGACACTGCGATTATCAAGTCATTTCTTAAAGTTGAACTTTCACCCTCTACTTGCATGCAACATTTTTTGGTTGATTATAGGCAAACAGGACGTTCGTCTTTTTTGATACTGTTACAAATTACGCCTCAACATTAGCCAACGTTAGCGAGGAAATGAAAGCATTCCTTACCTTGAACACAACTGAATATAATTTATTTATTTTGAGAAAAATCCAAAATGACATGATGAACTCTCCCCTAAAAACGTGGTTTGTTGCTGATGACATATTGCGAGACTTTCTACACGATAATGACATAACCAATAAGGTTATTGGAATTGGAAAATTAACATGCAAAATTATATCATAATTATTTATATAAATTTTACGAGTGTTTTCTGTACAAAAATAGCAAACATTTATCTACCAGTTGGACGTCATTGGTATAGCTGCATGCAGCTGGAGAAGCTTAATGAGAGGTCTTTCATTCAACATATTCAGGGGCTTTAGAACAGAGGACGAAATGATAGATTATTTCAAAACCAAAGCTTACAATAACAATGCAACTGTGCTAGCAGGTACAGAATTGTATTGGGGTAACCTAGTCTAATGCGTATTTAAATTGGCCTTTTGCAATGGCTCTTCTTTCTTTTAGGGGTAGTCTTTTATATGAATGACGACGGGAGTTTGCCGAATCACATGATATATAAAATTCGCCAAAACGCTTCATTTGTTCGAGATACACAATATATCCGCAGTCAGCTTTGGTTTCCCGGCCCAGGACATGATCCCTCAATTTATTATGAATTCGGATTTGTTTGGATTCAGGTATAATCGAGCATATCGGCTTAATGGAAATATTTTAAGAATGGTTAATCATGGTCTAGGCTTGTTGAAATTTTAATGCATGAAATATTTCTAAAAGGATGTTTTTGAAAGAGCCATGATCAATTTATATTCTGGAAGAGATGTTGTGGAACCTGGAAGCTACATTCATCACATGCCATATCCTTGTTATGTGTCAGATCAGGTAAACGTTTTCTAACTACTTTTTAGGCCCTACATTCGGTCTCATTCATAATTCAGATATTAAAATAGGATTTTTTAGTTCCTTTTCATGATCCAACACGTCATGGCATTATGTTTGACTGTGTCCTGGGTTTACTCTGTTGCAATGCTAGTGCAGCATATAGTTTACGAAAAAGAACAAAGACTTAAAGAGGTAAGGCGTGTCGCCATTAAAATAGTCCCACCCATATCTGCATTTTGATATTTTGGGGATGTTTTAGAAAAATATATTAAATGTTCAACTTTACAGGTGATGAAAATGATGGGAATGCGTAACTCTATTCACTGGATTGCCTGGTTTATATCCGCTTTTACACAAATGACTATCACTGTTTCAATACTTACTATAATCCTGAAGTATGGCAAAGTGTTGGCTTACAGCAATCCGTGGATTATATTTTTGACGATGGAAATATTTGCAATATCGATCATTATGTTCTCGTAAGAGACTAGCGTAGTTTCATGGCACATAGTGTCATAGCTTGAATGCAAAAAGGGGATTATTCTTTTCCTTTGTTCATTTTGTGTTTGCAGATTCCTCGTAAGCGTCCTCTTTTCGAAAGCAAAGATTGCAGCTGCATGTGCAGGGATCCTGTATTTCATGTCCTATGTTCCATACCTCTATATTGCAGTTCGAGAGGAAGGCGCTCATGAAATTGTCAGTCTAGAAGCAAAACTGACTTCCGTAAGATAAAAAAAATAGCATCCAATTATCTTTTAAATGCTTTAAATATCTTTTACTTGCCTAAATGTCAAAACTAACTCCATTGTAGAGTTTTCTTGCACCAACAGCGCTAGGTCTAGCGGCTAGATATTTTGCTTTCTATGAAGAAATTGGTCAAGGAATGCAGTGGAGCAACATAGGTGGATTGTTAAATTATCAGAAATTAAACCATTTGAACATGAACTTTCATTATAATATTGTTCTAATGCACTCTGTTGTGTAGCTAAATCTCCTTCGCAAAGCCATGGATGTCACTTGGCATACATCTTACTAATGCTATTATTGGATGCTCTAGTCTACCTTATTTTATTTTGGTACATTGAAAACGTACACCCTGGTTAGTGTTTTTATTAAGAATTTAATTAATAATAATTTAGTTCACCTGTAAAGCGCGTTAATTTCATGATGTTTTGGGTGGGTGGCGATTGCATTACGATTTATAGGAGCTTTTGGCATTCCCAAACCATGGAACTTTCCTTTTACAAAATCGTACTGGTTGGGAAATACTGATGACCCAATTAGTCCACCCATTAGGCGACACCCATTTAAAGCCTTTATGTCTCGCACAACCTGGTGGAACAATTCGCAAAGAACACCATTTTTAGCAAAGCCGTCACAGGCGTATGACCAGTCTTATGTAGAACCTGAAAAGGATTGGCGAAACATGTACGATGTTGAGCCTGAGCACTTACCCCTTGGAGTAGCAATCTCAAAATTGTCAAAAAAGTACAAAACTGCTACAAAATACGCAGTGCAAAACTTAAATTTGAATTTATACGAAGGACAAATAACGGCACTTTTGGGACCAACAGGCAAGGAAAAGAGCTTCAGATTAAAAGAGCACATTTATGGCAATTATTATTAGGTATTGTGCGTGATTAATGATATAACTTGTACTAATTGCAGGAAGTGGAAAGACCACCGTCATGTAAAAAACTAAACGTGATTTTCCACTTTTGCTAATTAATGTAAAACTTACCCAGGAATATGTTTCATTTTTGTAGGTCCATCCTCACTGGACTATATCCTGCAACTTCCGGGACAGCTACGATATACGGGCACGACATAGGATTTCATATGGACGCAATAAGAAGTTCCAAGCAGAGCAGTTTTTGTGGATGAACCGACGGCTGGAGTCGGTAACTGCTTTTAATCATCAAATTCAAATTCATACGACAATTTCATTGGGCTTATAGGCATTAGAAAATAATGTATTTGGCACGTTCTGTAAAATTTAGATCCGGTGGCACGGAGAGCCATATGGGATTTAATTATCAAATACAAGAAAGGTAGTGTTTTGTAATCGAAGTTCGTATAATCAACAAGTTGCAGTCTATTCGGCTAATATGTGTAACTAATATACTATACACCTGTTGTATTTGCTTACCAAGGTCGAACAATTTTGCTAAGCACTCATCACATGGATGAAGCCGATATACTTGGAGACAGGATTGCTATAATAGAAAATGGAGCAATTAAATGCTGCGGTTCTCCATTGTATCTAAAACATCATTTAGGGGATGGCTATCATTTATACATCGTAAAGAAAACGAGTGATTCGGAATTGTAAGATCAAAATGTGCAGCAATTCAATACGTTGTTTAAATGATAAATTACGATGAACTTTTAATGTTTTTTATGTATTGTAATAGCACCTCAAATTGCTCGCAACAGGCAGTTACATCATTTATAAAGCGTCGTGCGCCAACCGTAAAATTTGTAAAGGAAAGCAAGCACGAATTACATTACATGCTTTCACTGGCAGATCTAAGGGCAGGACATTTTGTGAAGTTGTTTAAAGATCTTGAGGACTGTAAAAAAGATATTCACATTAGCAGCTACGGAGTAAAGAATACTACTCTAGAGGAAGTATTTATGAAAGTAATTTCGGAAAGGTTGGATTCCGAGAGCGATATATGGAGAGAATCAACCGAGCAGCTTGAGGAGAAAGTAGTGGAGCCAGAGTCAGAAGGAGGATCAGCGGAGACAATTGAAATGCAAGCATTGTCGACAGTTTCTCCCAGAAAGACATCCAATGGTAATGTTTTGACTACTGACGAAGAAAGTACTGCAGAATTGGAAGAGAAAGTTCCGCAACACTTGGATGAAACCGTAGAGGAAAAGGCAGTAGCTGAAGAAAATCCCGAACAATTTCTAGATGACTTCCGGAATAGAGTGAGAGACCAAAGTAATGCAAGTGATGGCGATCCTAGACTCACCCCTAAGTTTCCCGTGTGGCAACAGTTCTGCGCAATTATTAATAAACGATATTTGTGTACAAAACGAAATTTGGAAGGACTTATATCTCAGGTAGTTACGTCGTTTTAGACAAAAATTTCTCTGAGCATAATGAAATAACTATAAGTAGAAGCAGATAGTATACGCATAACAGAACTAATTTTTATTATTCGAAAGTAAGCAAGCATATCAAATGTATTTCCCACAGATACTGCTTCCATCTTTTTTCGTAAGCGTTGCGATGTCCGTTGCCCTTACTGCCCCTGACATAACTGATCTGCCAGAGCTGATATTATCAACTGCACAGTTTTATGAGTTAAGCAAGCCGGACGAAAACATAATGGGAATTGCAAATAACAAGCTGGATTTGTTTGAAGAAAGGTACATTAGGTACATAATGGATTATTATCTTTTTAGAAACAGTTTAAATAGCCTCGCTCCAATTGAATCTATTTCCAGAGTTTCCGATGACGCTGCATCGAGTGATATAGCGGCAACGTTCCACTTACCGTCAGGACCTGGCGCAACTTGTGTCTTAAAATCTCCACATATTCTTTCAAATCTTGTACGGGATCACAACGCTCCAACCTTTTTCAAAGAAGACTTCTATGACTCTATGTGTAGCAATGTGTTCCAAAATAATATACAGTTTTCTGTTGGAGACTTTGAGAGATCATCCAAAGCAGTTTTACCCGAAGAGCTTATGAAAACTCGAATTTCTAAAGAACGGTAGGGTTCTACAAGTAATATGGATTTATAAATATAATGAAGCCGCGATATTCTTTATTTCAGTATAATGTAATAGCAGTTTTTAGTGCATTAAGCTGCAAATTATATTAAATGGTAATGACTTATAACGAAAGGTTAACAATTGTATGTATCCTATACCACAGACATTATCCAATTTGTTATTGCGGAGAGGAGAAAACTTCCTTTGTTTGCCCTCCCTACGGCTATACGGAACCACCCCTATTTAAAACCGTGACAGGAGACATCATTTATGACGTATCCGGACAAAATGAATCACAGTACTATCTGTACACTGCAGATAGATTTAGGTTGGCTAACCACCCTTAATACGCCAACTTATAATTTTATACAATTCATTTGTGATTTTTTCAAAGCTGCTATGAATATTTTTTAAAATCCAGATTAAGAAGGTATGGCGGTGTGAGCTTGGGACTACTTAGAAACCACGTTCCCAAAGAATTCGGCATAAGATCCAGAAGCTTGTTTGGAAAAATCGCTGTACGAAATGCAGCAAAAGTATGGTATGATGAAAACGGATATCATAGTGTGCCAACGTATCTTAATGTCTTAAACAATGCTATTTTACGAGCAAACATCCCTAAAGACAAGGGAACTCCGGCTGGCTATGGTAAGGAAAGATATAATTTGGAAAAGGTTATATGTCTTACTGATTATTTTACCTACATTATTGTTTTTACAAAATGCAGGAATTACTGCAATAAACCATCCTTGGCCTAACACACATTCCATGATAATGAGCACTTCCGCCAGAGATATTCTGCAAGGAAACGAAGTCTTGATATCCATATTCATTATTGTTGCAATGAGCTTTGTGCCAGCAAGCTTCGCACTTTTTGTAGTATATGAAAGATATACACGATCATCCCATTTACAATTGCTTAGTGGAGTTCATCCAATGACGTATTTGACTGCAAACTACATTTGGGATGTTGTAAGTATAGTTAATGATTTTACAACTCTGCTTGAGGGAAAGTTGATGGAAAAGTTTTGTTTAAATTTTTGATTCCCAAAAATTTTCATGATAGTGCAATTACTTTGTTCCGGCATCATTTATTGTCGCCATTCTACTAATTTTTGATGTGCCTGCTTATTCCTCAAGGGAGAACCTACCAGCAGTAATCATTTTATTTTTAATGTATGGGTAAGTGCTCAGGACATAATTTGCACTTTCTCCGCTTTCTCCGCTTTCACCATTTCGACTTTCATTGAGCCTCCATTCTGCTTTACAGATGGTGCATTTCTCCAGTTATGCATTGTGCGTCGCTGATATTCAGTGAACCAAGTTCCGCATACATCTTTTTAATCGTCATTAATTTGTTCGTTGGAATCACCTGCATTGTAACTTCTTTCCTTCTAGAAGTGTTTTCTTCAGATTCGGTTAGATTTCTTCGCATTAAGTGCATTTTGAATTTTAATGCTTAAGCAATAAGCATGCCATATTTATTTACTTGTGGCTCTTTTTAGTTTATTGTAAGGACTCATATAGTGCTGAAGTCGGTATTCCTAGTGTTTCCAAATTATTGTCTCGGAAGAGGTTTAATGGATATTGCATTTTGGCACTACTATAACATGTTTTTATCTAAAACAGGTAAATATCAATATGCAAAATCATTTCAAGGCATTCAAAACTAAATATCAAAGTGTCGCAATTAGCACAGATACTGATTTTTGTATCATGCATTTAGGACAGGGAAATAAAATCATACTTCCATTTTCCTGGGATGTAACTGGAAGGAGCCTGACCGCAATGATTTGTACTGGATTATCATTCTTCATTGTAAATCTACTCATTGAGTCAAGACGTTTTAATAGGGCAAGGTAATTTTTAAAAAATTATATTCTTATTTTGTCTACTTGCATACATCCTGTACTTGATTTCTGTGTTTCGAGTTTCTACAAATTATAACGTTTGTTTTTTGCAGGCGGTACAAAAGTTTTTTGCAAAGTCTTTCCCTAGCTAACAATACTTCAGATGAAGACGTATTAAATGAAAGAGCGCGTGTAATTAGAGGACTTGCGAAAGATGACATTCTTCGCGTAGAAAACTTGACAAAAGTATATAATACTCGAAGAATGGGGAAACATTTGGCTGTGGACAGACTATGTTTTGGAGTTCCTCCGGGTGAATGTAAGTGACATGAAGTACTTGACGCAGGACATTTTCCTTGCAAACAATTTAGGGATTTTTCCGTTCCGTAGGCTTTGGACTACTTGGTGTTAATTCAGCTGGAAAGTCTAGCACATTTAAAATGTTAACCGGGGACACCCCGATTACATTTGGAGACGCGTTCATAAATACTCATAGCGTGAAAACTAACAGTCGAATTGCGTTAAAGTTCATCGGCTACTGTCCACAGATTGATGCCTTACTTGATGAATTAACTGCAAGGGAGCACTTACAACTTTATGCCAGGTGAAAAACCATTTACTAATATGGGTTTTCACTAGCATTTAGTGAAGTTCATATTTAAAAGGCAATAATTAATTATTAATAACTGTGATTTCAGACTGCGAGGCGTCCCCAGTAAGGAAGTTGATAAAGTTGTAGATTGGGCATTGAAGAAACTGGACTTGCTACAAGTCGCAGACCGACCTTGCAGAACTTATAGCGGTGGAAACAGGCGAAAAATTTCTACTGCAATCGCACTGATTGGCAGTCCATCACTCATATTTTTGGTAAGAAGTACATACTCCATTCCCCGTTGAACTAGAAAAAAGTAAAATGCAAAATAAACTATTTTTTCTGAAAAAGGATGAGCCAACCAGTGGAACGGATCCTCGCAGCAGGAGGTTTTTATGGGAGTTAATTCTATCTCTAGTCAAAGAGGGGAGATCAATTGTATTCACAAGTCATAGTGAGTTCAGTTTCCTGTTCTAGTTTCTAAGTCGGTATCTTTCACCTCCAGCTTTCTCCATAATACAAGAAAACATGCTGTTTATCATTTAGGTATGGAAGAATGCGAAATGTTATGCACAAGATTGGCAATTATGGTACAAGGACAGTTCCGATGTATTGGTAGCACACAGCATTTAAAAAATAAGTACGTTGACTTTAGAGCAGAGCCTTAAAACATGTTTCTAGCACTAGCACGTTTGCTCTCACCTTTAAAATCTTTTATTAGATTTGGCGATGGATACTCATTAACTCTTCGATGCACTCAGGACAAAGATGTAGGAAAAATTGAGCGCTACATGAGAAAAATGTTCCCATTTGCAGTTTTAAAGGTGTATCTATCTATATTTTTCAGTCTGGTGAAAAATTCTGTAAATGACTTAATGTAACTTTAAAATGTGCCGTGTTTTCAGGAAAAACATCATAACAGCATTCACTATGAAATAGCCTCCCAACATGTATCACTGGATGACATGTTCCAAAAAATGGAAACAGCAATGAAAGATATGCCAATTTTGGATTATTCGGTCTCACAAAACACGTTAGATAATGTAAGCTTTTATTTCTAGTGGTAGATTTTATACCCTTGATTGTTGAATGATATTAGCTTTACTTTAGCTTCCAACAAGTATACAGAATCTAATAAGTTTTAAAAATTTCAGGTATTCATTAATTTTGTGAAAAATCACTACCAGAGAGCTAGTGGAAATACAGAAACTACAGACTCATCAAAACAGAGGGACCATGTATCAACCTCATGCGCAGTTACTGATGTGGCCAATTCAAATGTATGAATGAACCGCTTTCGATTATTTACCTATAATTTAAAGGTAGCCTGATCATGCAAAAATCAAAAGATCATCTTAATGTAAGGTACACACAGTAAGTAAATGATGAGTGAGTGCAGTAAATAATTTCGAGGAATGATTTACTTCAATATTCAATGTACATTTTAACATTTTCAGAATAAAATAAAATATTTTCCATTTGGTTTGTGAGGTAGCCCTTACATAAAAATGTGCTATGACCTTGTTGACATTATTTAATACTTTGTTCAAACAATGCGTGAGAATTATTGCGCTTATTCTGGACATGCATAGTGAAGAAATAAGGGGTCAATTCCAATTAACCGAAAATTAAATTAAGGTGCCTACTAAATACTATACTTTAAAATTTAGGCATCGCTTGGGGACCATTAGAAGAAGTTGAAGGTAGCAAATCATCCAAAGACTTTTTGGCAACAGTTGAAAGGTCATCCATCGATTTCTTTGCACTTTCCGTTATGTCGTCAATTGATTTCTTCGTACTGCTAATAAACTCATCTGTACTCTTGACCGCTGAGTTAGAAAGATCTTTTATCTCTTCGTCTATTCTGTTTATGACCCAATTAATTGCTTGACGTCCCTATATTAAACGGAAACGAATCATAAAATATTTATCATTTGGGTTCATTATTTTACACTATGACTATCCACACAATAAAGAATAAAGATAAAATAAGTGGATACCTTATTAGCATTCGAACTAATGGATGTCGCCAATAAACTTTCCATATAGCTACTTAATGGAACACCTTTAACTAATACGACTGCTTCCTGTTTCAGTAGCGTTTTCTGTGGATCATCTGGATGTGGTGCGTAAACTAAATGTTCATCGACAGCTATGTTGCTACATAGTGTTATCTAAAAAAATAAACATATCACATATTCAGCATTGATATTAATATGTGTTAAGTAATTAATTAGCGACATACTTTAACAAGTAAAGAGTTTGGCCATACATTTCTCGATTTCAAAATCATAGTTTTGTTATTAGGGTCGACTTCAGACTTCTCATTGGCGTACACTAAACTAGGAGTTCCTATGATCTAAAGAAACCAGAACCAAAAGATTCCGTAAAGCACATTGAATTTTAAATTGGCAGAGATAAACTGTACTGTCAAAAATAAGAAACGAACATTTTGGACCCAGCCAGGAATGCCCCATTTTGAACTGAGGATTCGATGTGTATGAAGAACACCTTTCTCGTCTATTGTTCTGTCTAACACATCTATTGATGCTACACATGGATTCATTGGATTAGGATACTTCCTCCAAGCTGCTTGCACAACTTTATCCCACGGATGGCTGCAACATAAAAAAGATAAGTATAATCCCCCCGTTATTTACATCACCTCCTGTTGTTCTACTAACCAGTCGGCATACTTCTATACTTAAGTAAGTCACTATAAATTGATAATTTTGTAACTCACTTAAAGGTATACTCTGATGTCCAGAATTTCATTTTGTATATTGTAAATCTCAACTTCGGGGGTAAATCTAATGAAAAGAATACACACAAAAAATGTAACTACACCTCATAATAATACAGTAATAATTTGATGAGCACATTCATCCGGAACACTTTTATAGATACTAGGTTAATAACAATACAATACTAGCTTTAAAATATCCAAAACTTACCTATCCAAATTGTCAAAGTAGCTGAACTATTAAACAGCTAATAATTTAAAATTCTAACTCCTAAAAAATTTCAATTAGGGTGCAAATGAAACATTTGGATCAAAGTGGATGAACAGCCTCTTCTGCAGCGAACTACTTCACTCTTCACATGCCAAATTGTAAAGGAGTGAAGAAGTGAGAGAGCTACTAAAATGTACTAAAATGAACGATGGAACGGGGCACGAGGCCAAGGAATGTTAGGCATTATTCTTACCACTCCCGTCTTCCTCATGCTATCTGAACAGATAGACAGGTAAAGGAAGGGAGTACTGTTCATCACTCGGATATAAACTACATGGGTTGCATAAGAACACAAAAGGATATCCACGCCAACATACGTCATACGCAAGGACACCCACAACGTAGGTCGTAGATCTACATCACATCTACCTCGTTGGAAATTAACGCAAGCTCATCATGCATACCTTCATATAATATGCAACTCTTTTATAGTGTATTAAATTAACCCTTTTAAATTTC
Source organism: Acrocyrtus sp. NNG-2020 (assembly GCA_027744115.1). Classification (NCBI taxonomy): domain Eukaryota; kingdom Metazoa; phylum Arthropoda; class Collembola; order Entomobryomorpha; family Entomobryidae; genus Acrocyrtus; species Acrocyrtus sp. NNG-2020. The sequence goes on from JAHZND010001865.1 coordinate 33,378, forward strand.
TTCAGGATTTTTGCATTGCATATTGTGTGTAATGTGTACCAAATACGTTAATTTAAGTTCAATTCAACTTGATCTTTGAATGGACGCATTATTGCCCTGTAATTCGGGTTGAATCGTTGAATGAAAGAGTGAGAAGGTTGCATCAGAAAAGTCTATATGTGCATTATGGTAGTCGGGGATGATGAGAAATGAATACAATACATGCAATGTTTCACTTTTACGAATTTTCCTCTCATATCCAAAGTCAAAAGTACAAAGTCTATTACGCTTTGGCACAGTTGTGTGAATTCCATCCTTTGATACTTGATTTTCCTCATTTTTGCTTTCATTCAGTTAAAACATTTTATGGACAACATTATCTCCTAATACATACTTGTAAAAATTAATCTGCCCTGTAACATTCAACAGCTGCATAAAAGCTGCCAAAAATTGCCTGGCAGTAGTAACGTAAAAAATATAAATCACATGACACGTAATTCAAGTCCATGCACATGCAGGTACATAATTACCACTATTACGTATGAATGAATTCTGCTAAAAATGTGGATGGAAAAATATTACCAGTTAGCAAGAGCCTCACTAACTCATAATTCTTTAGCGAGAAGAGAGAACGCGCGCATGAAAAATTATAGGATATATCGATATGAGTTAAAAATCATGACAGCTATTACTACTAATAAAACTAACTAATTTTACTCTTGGTTGATGCCCACATAAATCGGAAACCATTTTCAACTGTTAGATATAACTAGCTAACATTGCATAATTGTATAGAAAATACGGCAATTAATTTTGGTTGGCATTTCCGCACGTGTAAATTTGTGGGATGCCAATATGTGAGTCATAGAGTCATCCTCATTTTACAGAATTTCAACTCCAATTCCAACCAAAGCGATGAATAGAAGAATTACTCCTTTCCTTACATCTTACCCTAGCTATGCATTTACGTGTACTGTTGTGTGCTGGCTGACTGAACCAAGGACTATAATAGGTAATTGGTAATATGTAGGCATATAAATACGCGTACAAAAAACCGTTCTCATCACTCATTGTATTCTATGCACAATAATGCACTAAGGCAGTGCAGGCAAGACAGACTGCATACGACGAGACGGATTATATGTCAACTCATCCAGCCATTGAAATTCCTTGTTTTGGTTTTGAGGCGCGATCCCTCGCTGTTCATTGTTCATAATTGCATGAAAGCTAGCAAAGATGTGGAAAATGGATTTCTGCCCGCGTCTTTGTCATCCTGCTTCTGTTTTCCTGTGTTGTTTGTTTGTAGTGTGAATGTGGAAGGCAAGAAGGAGAAAGCAAAAGAGGAAGCTTATGGAATATGAAAATTTAAAAAATCAAGAAGAACAATAGGAGATCCTTAAACAAGAGAAGTTTTGTAGAAATGAAAAAATTAAGTGAGCGGATGTCCCAAATCCGGTTGTGAATTTCGATTGTTGTGGTGAAAGTTGTGGCGGGTGACTAAACAGTCGTCGTACTCAGTTTTTGATTTTGAATAGTCAGTGCATTTTATTTTAAATTATTATCATCGTATTAAAATTGTTAAGTCTAGTGTTATATAGTAGCGAATTTGGATTTGCGACTTTGCTGTCGAGTCACCTTTTTACGCAAAGAATTTATATTAAAGTTTCTACTGCTCAAAGGAATCAGCAGATTATACGTGAACAATGGCCAAAAGCATAAGGGAACTGCTGTCCCTGCCAGAGTATGCTAATATAGTAAATCTGAAGCCCAAGATAGGTGGAGGGGAGGACAAGGGAGATAAGGATGTTATTATTTTGGATGATGTACCGGAGAAGCGTCCGTTGTCTAAAAGACAGCGACAGATTGAAGCACTTAAGGACAGATTTGTAAAACATGCCTTGGTATCGCCACCGAAGCCAGTGAAAGGGGAGCATGTTAAGCTAAAGTAAGTAAAATATCTATTTTAACGGCTAAGTAAACGACCATGAAATTTATTTTAAAATTCGCCTGCAATTTGTAATTTACATTTTAGAATAAAAAGGAAGGAAGAAGACTCCCAGGGAATCGAACATTTGGTCGAGAACGAAGTTGACTACGTACGAAATCCTTTGGGAGAGGATGACTTGGCCACGGATGGTCTAACGCCTCAAAATATATCCCCACAAGCCAATCAACCAGGCTCTAGATTTACCGGCCTCAAACAAACACTTCTTGCTAGAATTCACACTGCTAGGAAGAAGGCGCACGAAGTCCGTGTTAAAGAAGCCGAGCTATATGGAAGAGAGGATTATTATGGTAGAGATGAGGAGGATGGGGAAGAAGCTGATAATGAAGACGACGACGAAGAACAAATAAATGATAGCGAAGAGGATTCTGATGCAGAAGAAGAAGAAGACGAGGAAGTTGAATACTTATTAAATTCGTCCAATCGTAAAAAGAAAAAGTCTGCATTTGTTGAGGATGAAGCGGAGGATGAAGACGATGCTTCTGACGACGATGAGGGAGAAGATGAATCCGACTCGGACGATGAAAAATCAGACGTTGGTGATAAATGTACAGAGGAAAATAACAAAAAAGAGACCATAAGCATTGATGATTCTCAGGAAAGTGGCCTGTCAGCTTCTGCAAATTTTTCACCAAAGAAGACGGTAACTTACTTGATAATTAACAAATAAATGTAATTGATTATGTTGTAGTAGCAGTATACAGAAGAGTTGTAAATTTAAACTGATCGTATAACGATTTGCGGAATAGAGCGACGGTCTCAATTCTGTGAATCAGTCGGAAGATGATTCAATGAGTATGGAATTTGGCGAGAGCGAGTGCGAGATTCGCCATCAAAATCCGGTTATTACTCCTGTTGCGGTTGCTGCTGATAACTACCCAATGGTATGGTATAGTTAAATAAATATAATCAACAATTAAGCCTAAGTTGATAACATACTGCTTAAATTTCATAAAATACAGAATTATGTAACTGTTCATATGGCGTTTTCACAGAACCCTCCTGCAGATTTCTGGATTCCAGCTAAACTAAATGCCAGCCGGCCTTGCGATGAGCTTTCTCCATTAATACCACGAATTCAAAAACCTGCCATTTCAAGTATCCAGAATGAGAAGATTTTAAATCCTACAATTCCGGACTCGCTCGCTAATGTAATTTCTGAGGCTGAGACTAAATTTGATGATTTGGTCGATTTGTGTTCCGGAAAGTTGGTGAGTCGTTCCGAATCCCAGGCGGAAATTGAGGATGACGACGAAGAATTTGGAAATTTTGATTTTGGTGAAGATGAGCTCTGTGATGTTAATGCAGCTGACACAGACAAAGAAGGCAACATCGAGTGTGCCAAAACACCAACACCTGCAGCTTGCACAGGCAAAAATGCCACAAACGGGATTACTCCAAAGTTAATCAGACCCAGACCATCTATTACAAGGAGGTCAATGCAATTTGACATAGAATTAGAAGCTGACTTAGCTGACAATAACGAGGAAGCACCGGAAAATTCTAATGCTACCTCTAATTTCCACAAGGAAAAAACTGACAATCCGTTTTCTAAGTCTGAACATGTTGAGAATGATGATGATGAGGAGGAGGTAGGAGTTGTTCGAAAAAGTTTTGGAAAGAAAAAAAGGCTTCAATTTTCAGGTTATTATTAATATGCTCTGTGTGAAACAATAAGTTGCTTGTTGTTACTACTAGTTTAGTTACCTACTAATGAGTCACTTACACACTACATTTTTCAGATGATGAAGACGAAGATGACCAAAGAAAGGACCCACTGTCTGAAGATGAACAATCCGAAGCTGACGACGTAGAACTGGAAGAATCGCAGCACGAAGAAATCGTTCAAGAGGCACCTAAAGCGAATCCGTTTTATAATAAATTTGGACTACTAAAAAGAAAATTTGTTGATAACGAAGCTGAACTTTCTGGCAGCGATGAAGGGTCTGGTAAGTACCTTTTATTGTTATAGAATTCAATTTCTGATTTCTAGTACAATTGTGCCCATCTCACGTATTTGTTTCGTTATAATGTTTTCATCTATGTAAATGTTATAATGTTTTCATTTTCAACTATATTATTATCAAATCATTACTTATAGAAGACGAAGATGAGAGTGGGTTAAATTATTACGAGGATGACGAAGGAGACGATGAAGAGCTAGATGAGTCTGAGATAAGGAATCAGGTTGGAAGAGCACACTTGAAGCAAATGTTGGATGACGACGATAGAGAAATTCGTAGACTCCAAAACGACTACTTAGAAAATGGAGATCTCACTGGTCAGCAAAGATCAATTCGTCTTGGTGAAAAAATTGACTTTAGTGGTAAGTACTTGAGGAGCATTCATTGTTGACATACTTTTATTGATTTTGAGACTTGCAAGTAACTGTGAACAAACCGAACTGATATTTTCAGGATTAAATGATGATGCTCATATGGGTGACTCTGATAACGAGGAACAAGCAGAAGAAACACCAGAAGAGATTGCAAGAAAAGCAGAATGGATAAAACAACGGAAATGGATTGCAGAGAACTCCCACTTACTGGAAGCAGACGTTGATGAATCTCAGTCGTTATTTAACAGTTGTAAGATCGGGGCTAAAACAATGAGGCGGATTGAGTCATTTATAGAGACTTCGACATCTGAATCTACAGATTTGCTCATAAGAGAAACTTCGACAAAACGTAAATCCTTTCTCGAAGAAATTATCAAAGTCAGAAAGTCCATCGGAAAATCACTCCCCACCACTCATGGTGTAAGTAATAATGAGCCTACATCTTTCTCAGAAGGCTTTGGAGCTATTGTGAGAGACACAAATACAAATAGTAACATGGAAGAATCTAGTAAATCAATGACAGAACCAATGTTTCCAATATTTGGACTAGGAGGTACACTTTCTAGGACAAAAACAAATAAGGTTAGTTAAACAACTCTACAAATTATTTAGTAATTAAATCTTATAAATGTAATATTACTGCGTAGTAGCATAGTAGAAAGTACCTAAGGTTTTCAATAATTCAATAATAATTAACAATTATTGTTAATGTAAAATAAAATATGTATAATGCAAAATTTTCAGGCAAACACTATCTCCTTACCATCTAAGAAAGGCTCTTTTCTAAGCCGTGGAGGCACGATGCTCACTAAGCTTGCAGAAACGGCCAAGACTGGAGACACTGTTTCAAATGTAAAGAATAATTCGCGAAATTTCGTATTCTCACACGTAACACCTCCAAATCCTGAAAAAACAGATGGATCTACAAGTAGAGTTAAAAGGGTAAGTATATGCATATGATTGTTTGTAATTGCATAACTGCGTGGTTTTTTCTCAATATCTCAATAAATAATCGAAAATTCTCGCAATTTAATTTTTTGCTTGTATTACTTTTCTTACTATTATAGGGCTTGCCGGGGGGAAATTGCAAGACGCAAGCTAAGAAAATTAAAGTCGATCGTTCATTCCACAGCCTCGACGAGACCAGCAAACAGTCTAGTGTATTTAAATTCCTGTGATAAATACGAAACTTACTGTATTAGGTCATCTATTCTAAGTGCGCAGGATATTGAGGCTTGAACTATATAAACGCATGAATGTAAAGCGTCTAAATCTAAGTAATTGTTGTTTTTGAACTGTATTATTGCAATCATATTTATACTTGTTTAATAATGATAAATATATATTTAACGACAAAGGCACAATTTGCCTAATGATATTCTTATATGTATGTACATGTATAGCCATAACTTATTATTTCTATTTGTACTTTTTCTGCTGTGTAGTGAAAAAAAAAGAAATAATAAATGGAGTAATAAATTATCCTTCAAATGTAATATAATCCAGATTAAATGAATCCTTCTTGGAACTGAACAAGCTAATAAACCTACGAAACCAAGCAAGCCTATAATGTAGGTAATTTTCAAGACTTGTTTTGCTGTGTTATGGGAGAAAGGGGAAAGCAACTGATAAGCCTGGATGGAGCTGTTGGTCGGTGGATAGTCGAATTTCCGATTTAGGTTTAGGTATGCATTAGAGAGCTCAGAGAAGAGATAAAAAGAATGGGGGCTGTATTGCGCCAACTTCCCCAAATGTCCCAGCTACAAAGTAGAACAAAGAGCGAGCGAGGATTGGACGTGCCTACGTTCAAGTTGCTCGGGCGCTAAACATTTTTTGGAGGGTTTAGCCGCTTCTCTTGCTTTCCTATTTCTGAGGGCTCAGTGATCCTGTCCTACGTATCCCTGCATTCTGCCCTTTGTCTACTAACTGTTTCAAGGGCTGCCGTTCTCAACGGTTGACCTTTTGTATGAATGAAGTTGCATAGCATAAACAGTGACTTCCCAATGCAATGCATAGGTACCTCTTTTCTTACGTGCTCGCTTACTGGTCTTTCTTTGCTGTCGTTTCGGAAACTCTCAAGTCTCTGTTCTCAAGCTCAGTCAATCTTCTCCCTTTATTGCAGTCATCTGCTCATTGTTGATTGTTAAACTTTTTGGAACAGAGGAGGAAATGAAAATGAAGTGACTGACTGTGTTGGATGGCAAACAACGGTGATTGGTGATGTATAAAAATGAGTCTGATTTAGATTTCTTGGATAATAAATGGCCTCTTGTTACCACACTTCCTGTTCTTGATAAATTGACTTTTACATTTTTTAACTGTTCTGATAAAGTACAAGTATAGTTTATTAAAACCACAAAAAGAACAGGTGTTGCGCTGTGTTGACTGTTTTGAATTAAACCATTATAAATTTCTGGACTGGATTTAATAAGATGCATGTGAAAGTAAATAATATATGATAGTGACATTGTCAAGGATCCATGGACTTGTATTTTTTAGCTTTCAATTTCTTTATAAAGTTTGGTTTCGTACGTATGATATTTAATGGTCTGGCGAGTGACAGCAGCTGACAGTATTTACAAAATCAATCAAGAAGCAGATTTGTTATGTGAGAAAGAAGGAAAAGGTAATTAAAAGGAATAAAAGAGTGTAATTTGCTTTTTTGTTAGTGTTTAATTAAATAAGGGATTTTATACCTATCTATTATTGCACTTACTAAATCAGTATGTACAATGTACATACAATAAATGCAGTATTGTTAATTTTGTGCTCTGGTTTGCAAATTATAGGTGGTGGGGCCAGAAATTATTTTTAATGATCAGCTTTCACTGAATTTGAGCTTTAAAGATGGATAAGATGGAAAGCCGTAGTAGACAGGAACTGCTCCTACTACGATGTGAAAAATTAAGGAAGAAAGTTAAAGATTGGGAAATTGCCATTTACAAGACAGAAGGAAGAAAACCAAACGCTGTAAGTTTTGTTCCCATTGTTAGTTATCAGTTATTATACTGTACTGTATGTATATACTCTATCTGCAAAAAATGTATGTGTAATTACATTTACAGACACAGAGTGAATTTGAAAAACCAGCTACATTACTACAAATACTGTATTTTTAAAATTTGTTTAGCATGACATGAAACAAGCTCCCAAAGATGTGCAAGAGTCATATCGAGAGTATTCCAAGGTAAAAAAGTACTTAGCAGATGGTGAAAGGATGCCAAAGGAAAAAAATGAGAAGCTTCTAACACCGGGGAAAATATTTTTGGGCAAACGTCGTCTTCAGCATAACCGAAGCGAATTGTCGAACTCCGTCAGAACTCCAATGAAAATGTTTAGAAAATCTGCTAATACCTCATACAATTCAGCTAGAGCTGAAGTAACGAGCACGAAATCATTAGGACTGCGACCTTCTAGACAGTTGGGTGGTGGTATGTCAGCTGAACGTGACAGGGATTGTGGTACTGACAGTTCCTCCGATAACCCATTTCAGAAGTTATTTACTTTCAAGATGGACGTGGTCGGGATTAATGGCAACAACGCTAAAGAATGTAAAGAGAGTGAATCTTTACCCGAAAATGTATCAAAAGATGTTCTGGAAAACAATGTACTGAAAAAATCAAACTCGCTGTCAGTTGGAAGTGCAACTACTTCTGTGGACAATAATGAGAAAATTGGTAATTCCAGTGAACCAAATGATTTAATAGTGGCAGGAACTAGTAGCTTTGAAGCAGCCTACATGAAGAAATTGGATTCAAATAAAATAAGTAAGGACGAACCAAAAGCAGCTGCTTCTCCAGCTTTAAAAAGCCCAATTGTTAAGAGTAGGCTTTTCAGTAAATCTTCAAGAAAACTGGACGCGAGATGGCTGGAGAGAGTAAACTACGACGATGAGACAATGACAGAAGACTTAAATGGTGAAAGTAAAGAATCTGTCCCTATTAATACGTCTGGATCCGATCTCGGCGTTCCAAAAAGCCCAGAAGGTAGTTCAGATCAAACTAATAATAGCAAGGAAAGCATTTTGTATGGGGACGAAAGTATGACAATGGAAGCTGAGTGTGATGCCGTGACATTTGCTCCAACAAATGTAACTCATGAAAATACTGACAGTGGAATATGTATGAATATTATTTTTAACTCAGAGGAGTTGCAACAAGCTGTCCAAGAAGTTCTTGTTGAAACGAAGGATCCAAACGATACATCCAACATTTCCATCTCTGATGGCTCATTACTTTATAGCTTTAGTGAAGATGCTTGCCATCCTTCTGATCACGAGGATCCAAAAATCGACTCTCATACTATGGCCAATATTATGCAGGTATTATCAGAAAACATAAGTGAAGATGAATGTAGTACAAAATCAGGATATTCGGATAAAGATCCCAAGGTGAATCAAAGTAGGAAGAGGTCTGCTAAGATAGCATTCTCCCCTAGTCCAAAAAAACCTATGAAAGAAAAAAAGTTTTTTAAGTCTAATAAGGGCGAACGTGTCCGTCATGCATACTCCACAACGTTATTCAGGCCCCTAAGTCCGATAAAGAAGTTAAAAAAATCGTATCCACACTATGACTCAAAAATCTCTGCAAATGAACCAACTAAAATAATCCTGAAAAAGACTAGCAATACCTCAAATCAAGTAGACACCGATCCATTCGATCCGAAAATAAGTTTAGAATCGGAAAGTGTGAATAAAAAATCGACAAATCTACCTACATCATCCAAACAACTAGCAACATCTAAACGCATAACTAGGCGTGGGCGCAAAGTTAGCGCGGTTGCTTATGCTGAAAGTGATGATGACAATTCAAATTCTAGACCTGTGTCATCTTTTAATAAAAAAGTCGTTGTTGATGCGTTTGATGAAGCTTCGGCAGAAACTTCTACAAAAAAGAAAAAGCCCAAGTTTGGATCCAAAAGAAGATTTGACTCATTAGAGAGGTAAGTTATTTTAATTGGTCATTAGTCATTGAAGCTTATGATTGAGATGTTAATTGTACTCTTCTTTCCCTTATTGTGTTTTAAAATTTAATTAAAATTAATGTACGTTTAATGGTCCAATGATTTATCACTATAAAAATGTGTTCTGACTGTCTGACACTTTCATTTCAGCAAAATAAACAAAGGAAAGCTGGATGAAAACTATGTGCGTATTGATACGACGCGAAAAGTTTTTGTGCGTGGACACAGAAAAATTAATGTAAGCAAACTAAAGCTAGTGGAATGGAAAAACAGGAAAATGGGAAAATGGCAGGGAACAAAGGTCAATACCAGCACGTTCACATGTCACAAGTGTGGAGAAAAAGGCCACTTTGCAAAGTTTTGTGCAAAAGGTATTTCGAAATTTACAAGTGGTAATATTTTAAGAATAATTGAAATGTCGCATCTCATCTTTTGAACATTTATAACAAAGAGGTATGCGTCTATAATGTAATCCAGATGCGTCGACTGTAACACAGGACGAAATTCCGGCAGAACAACAGGACAACAGTCCTTTCCCAAGTTTGGAAGAAGCAGCTATGATGGTCTATAAGACCAGTGGTGCTGCTACCACAAAGGTCAATATATACACTTCCAAAAGCACAACCCAATTAGAAGATACTCAGACTGATGATCACTCTGATCAATCAGATGCAAAAGCCACGTTTTTCGAAGAAGCTTCACAATTAACTTTGGGAATGGATCCCGTATTTGACCATGAACTATCTGATGACGCAGGTAAGCGCTAGTACTGACTGTCGACATTGTTAGCCGGGGTTATACTTAAATCTGTTTAGCAGTAAGAACAGTAGTAAACAGTAGATTAGAATATGACGAGTACAAGCAAATATAAAATATATACAATATTTTTGATTTGAGGAAAGCTTTTAAAATTTCCAATCGTGTTTTTTTCATGGTTACTAGATTATATAGATGAAACCCTGATGGAGGGTCTTCAAGCTTTCGGATATGATAATTTCCGTCCAGGGCAGAAAGACGCAATTTTAAGGGTTCTAAAGGGACTATCTACGTTGCTTATTCTGTCAACAGGAGCTGGCAAGAGTTTGTGCTACCAATTACCAGCTTATTTGTATGGAAAGAAGTACCCCGGTGCATTGACTCTTTGCGTATCTCCACTAGTTAGCTTAATGGAGGATCAGGTATGATGCAACATCCAATATAACTTAATGATTTTGACTTTTGTATGTGTATATGAAACTCTAAAATATCTATATTTATTTTGTTTTTTAGATCCAGGGTACCCCATCATTCCTGGGTGCAGCTTGCTTGCATAGCAATATGACTGAAAAACAGAGAGAGAACGTGCTAGATAAAGTTAAGTCGAAAAAATTGAATGTTCTTTTGGTTTCCCCCGAAGCTGTATGCGGTGGACTATTTGGGTTGCTTAGAGGAGATCCAGACTCACTGCCAAAAATTAGTTTTGCGTGCATTGACGAGGTGCACTGCGTTTCTCAGTGGTCTCATAATTTTAGACCAAGTTACCTTCAGCTTTGCAAGGTTAGAACCATCTTTCTCTAAATTCAAATACAAAATTAGGTGTTTACGAAAACTGATTTGATTTATATAATTTTATAGATTCTACGGGAAAAGCTAAGTGTCAAAACGATTCTTGGTCTGACTGCAACTGCCACAAAAACAACTGCTGAAAGCATCTGTGAGCATCTCAATATTGATCCATCTACAGCAATTAGAGGAGAACTGATTCCTAGAAACCTACAGCTGTCAGTTTCGAGAGATTTGTATAAAGACGAAGCATTGATTACTCTACTTCGAGGAGAACGGTTTTGCAACTGCGATTCCATTATAATATACTGTACACGAAGGGAGCAGTGTGAACGAATCGCAACGTTTGTTAGGATTAAACTCCAAGTACGTCGTTAGTTATATCCGCTATCCGTGATAAGTGCATGTATACTTTCATTTTTCACTACACGACTTTTTGAAATGTAGTCAGTCTTGGTGCTATTTAACTTAAAGATTATCATATTATGCAGCTGCATCATCCATATTAATTATGTAATTGTTTTTAAAATCCATAGGAAGTAGTAACAAACAAAGTTATTAAAACCAAATCTGGTGCCCGACTCTCAGGAAGTTGTGAAGCCTATCATGCAGGGATGACACCAAGACGGAGAAAAAATGTTCAGGAAGGCTTCATGTCAGGTAGGCAATTTTTTCCAATTCTACTAAACTAAATCATTACGTCACTAGCACTAGCTTTGAAAAATATCATTTGCCGAGGAAATTAATTCTTACATACTAATTATACTAATCATAATGTTGCTGTAGGGGCCATCCGCATTGTTGTCGCTACTGTGGCATTTGGAATGGGTATCGACAAATCTGATATAAGAGCCGTAATTCATTACAACATGCCTAGCGCGTTTGAGTCGTACGTTCAAGAAATTGGGAGGGCAGGCAGAGATGGGTTACCAGCACACTGTCATCTTTTCTTGGATAACACAAATGTAACTTAAACAGTTAAGCTGCGCCTACTTGTTAAGTTTATGTTATGTATGTTTAGTAAAGTTTATGTATATGGTTCCAGAGAAATGATTTATGTGAGCTTAAACGGCATGTTTATGCCAATTCGGTGGACCGGCCCACGGTACGAAAGCTTTTGAGGAAAGTTTTCCAAACTTGCAAATGCAAGCGAATTCAAGAATTAAAGGGAAATACGTCTTCAAATCCCGATAAAGCACCATGCCAGGGGCATGAAGTTTCGTTTAGTATCGATAAATGTGTCCTGGATCTGGATCTTCCCAAAGAAAATATAACAACACTATTATGCTATTTAGAGCTGGGAGATAAAAAGTGGATTGATATGTTACCGCTAACGTATGAAACTTGCAAAATTCAGTCCTATGGCGGGCCAAAACTGCTGAAGTCGGCAGCATCCCGTGTACGTAGTAATAATTAATACTGTATGGCAGCCACACAATCTATTGTGCTGTGTTATGACAATGAATAATGGTAAATGGAACATTCTGTTGCAGTGTCCTCCACTTGCGGTTGCTATTGCACTTCAAAAGGAAAAGAACGACTTCCTTGAAACTGATTCTTTCATAGAATTCAATGTAATTGAAGCAGCAGCCACCGTAGGATGGAATAGTGCTGTGGTGAAAAGGGAACTGAGAAATCTTATATGGGTTCCTACCCAGTACGACGAAAAAGGTCAGAAACAGGGCTTAATGTAACTTTAATGAGTTTGCATGTGTGATTTGTTGCATTGAAATGATTATGCAATTAAGAAAACGAAAACTGTGCATATCGAGGGTGTCAGTTAACTGACTTGCTAACAAAGGTGTAATATGAACTACAGGAAACCCTACAAGATTCAGGAAATCCGGGCTTATTGTGGAATTTTCGAACCTGGCTTATCGAGTACGATCCATAGGTAGCTTATCTGAAAAAGATGCCGATGAAGTCCTGAATTCGCTCCACGGAAGAAATATGCACCAAGAGAAAACTCAACTTTATCAACTAAACCGAGTCTATCAGGCTTTACTAAGGTTGGCACTTTGGTTCTATATATTACAGCAAAACTTCTTATCGTAAGACTGCTGATGTAGGTTTAACATAAAGGGTAGTCTAAAATTCTGAACTAAAGAGGTCTTTCTGATTATGCTTTAGTGTGTCATTCCCTAACATCAACAACTTGTGCGAAACATTCGACGAGGATAAGAGCGAGCAGTTAAAGAAGTTTATCTTCGAATACTTCTCAGAAGTTGTGGAAGCAGATTCAGAAATTGATTCATCTACATCTTCAGACGTAAGACAGCTACTTTAGTATATACCTATTTATAGTGTTCATATACATACGTGTAGCAAGAGCAACGTAGGTAGTTCTTTTCAATCTGGATGTTTCCTTAATGTTGATGATTGTTTAATTGTTTTATCAGATCGATTTGGGAAGTGACAAGGCCGAAGATATACGGCGTAGCATTCGGCGATTAGTGGATAGCAACAGAGATTTGAACTTCACACCTCGTTCTGTAGCAAAAATATTCCAAGGTATAAGCAGCCCCTGCTTTCCAGCGGATGTGTGGTTCAGAAATAGGGACTTCTGGAGAAGATACTTAGACGTCGATTTTCATACCATATGCCGCCTTGCCTCAGAGGAATTGTAGTCAAGTTAAGTTAGCATGTACAATGTGTGTTAGTAGTGTTGTACCGCTTGTTCTGTGTAGGTAATTTGTACAAATATTCATAATATATTATGCATGTAAATAGTTATTATTGTTTTGTTTTATTAATATTTTAGTTTTCAATTATCGTTGCCGTTCAATTTGTTGGCTATGTGCAATTTGAATTACATTTTATACTACTACGTATTTATTGATTCGCATTTACTTGAAAAAAGATTTTACTTCAATTTGAAACTTTTAAAAAATATTTGTTTTACTTCATGCGCATGTATTTTTAAATAAAAAATCAACTCTTATTCCCAATAAAAACAAACAATACGAATGTATGTAGTTCAGTTCGTGAGCTGTTTTTGTTATCTTGTGATTGTAACCCAAAATATTTGTTCATCCGAATTTTTGCAGTAGCCGAAAAAACCAATAACCATTGTTGTGCCAGTTATTTGTATGAAATGAAGTGTATAGCTAGCTGGCCCGGCCGATTGCAGCGAGTGTGCACACCAAATAAGAAGCAAGCCAAAGCGTGACTCAGTTTCAGTAGCTTGAGTAATTTCATTCATGATTCAGGAAGATTCTCGGTCATGCATACCTCATCTCTTATAACTCCGACCGAAACTATGTTGTGTAATACAATATATCATACGATGCGATAGACATACATCACGACCACACGACAATCAACTGCAAACCAACCAATACATATATACTCAAGACATCCCTTCCTCACTCTGACTTTTGGGCTGTCATGCTGTTTTCCCTACCACGACGGAAACTCAGCAGAGTATTCGGAATTTTGCGGATTGTGTAATCGCATTCTTACAACTTGCATGCATTGGTTTGCAACAACACGAATGGGTACTACAGTTTATTTGCAGTTCTCAAAGAAACCTAGTTTTGTGTTTCATCTTCATCTTAAAAAAATATTTGCAGATAGTATTTTTCTTCATATAAGGAAGAAACGAGAAACAGTTTGTTTAAGTTACTTTTACTTTATAACAACCAACCGAACCAGTGGTCCTATTTACATCGTATTTTAAAAATGGACGAAGTTCCGACATCTCCAGTGTATTTTGATTATAATGCAACGACTCCGCTGGATAGACAGGTTATCGACGAAATTAGAAAGAGCTTGATAGAAGACTGGGGAAATCCGAGTTCGTCTCACTTGTATGGAAAGAAAGCCAAGAACGTGATTGAACAAAGTCGACTCTCTGTGGCACAAATGCTTAATGCCAATGCAGAAGACATTGTCTTTACGTCAGGAGGAACTGAGGTCTGTATGAATATATCTTATTTGTTAACTTCTTAACATCCATTTAAAAAGTGAAAGCCGACAGCTTTATAGTTAGCTATGCTCTAAAATCATAATCGGATTATGTGTAGTCAAATAACGTCGCCTTGTTGTCTGTGATTGGATCTTCAAAAGACAGTGTTCCACATGTAATAAGCACAAACGTGGAGCATGATTCAGTGGCTTTGGTATTAAAGGAACAAGAATTACTGGGGCATATAGGTAAGCTTTTTTATCATGATTACCATTTAAGTTATCATATCATGAAATTTGAATCTGTATACTATTTAGTAAATTTATAGGAGCTATACTTGTCTAAGAATCATATCATTCAAGATTTTGCCAAAAGCAAAATATAATTTTCTTATCAAATTCTAGAATGGAGTACGGCTAATGTAAATGACAACGGACAGTTGTCCATCGAGAATGTGCTTTCCCTTATCAGAGACAATACTCGACTTATTTCCGTTATGCATGCGAACAATGAAACTGGAGTAATCATGCCCGTAGCACAAATAGGTGAAGAGCTGGAGAAAGTGAATGAAATTCGGGTAAAAAATGACCTGGACAGAATATTTTTTCATTGTGATGCCTCGCAAGCTATCGGAAAGATCAAGGTTGACGTGCAGGAGATGAAAGTTGATCTACTAACAGTGGTTGGTCATAAGGTATTGTGGCCTTAATGAGAAAATGTGACTTTTATGCATTACGAGAAAAAATAAAATGTAACATGCGTATTTCTTTACTTTGGTGAAAGTTTTACGGTCCACGTGTCGGAGCATTATTTGTGAAGAACGTGTTACAGAGAACAACTCCATTGAAGCCATTACTTAATGGAGGTGGGCAGGAGCGGGATTTACGCCCAGGGACAGAAAACACTCCAATGATTGCGGGACTTGGCAAAGCAGCTCAGTTAGTGTACGAAAATTTGGAAACTTATCACGCAGACATGAAGCGTTTGAAGCAGTCCTTGTCTGCCAAACTTGTAGTAAGTACAGTTATGTAGCAGTACATAAACTGACCTGTCATAAACCTAAATGCAAGGTTAAAAACTCATCAGTTTTTGCATATAATTTCTTTAGGAAGGAATTCCTGGAGTGAAAGTGAATTTCACGATGGATGAAGTTCTACCCAATACGCTAAGCATCTGCCTTCCAATTGGTCTCCAAGCTTATAAGGTGCTGAATACTAACTGCGAGGGAAAGCTTCTGGCTAGTTTAGGAGCGGCATGTCATTCCAACGAAGAAAAACCTTCAGGTGCCTCTTACAAATTCAGAAATTTAATCCTGTAATTAATGCTATTTTAGCCAAACAATTTACAAAACCATTAATTTCCATTCTGCAGTTGTTCTCCTTGCGTCAGGCCTTTCACCTAGCGAAGCTGCACGGACAATTCGTCTCAGCGTCGGCAGAACAACAACGCAGTCGGAAATAGACACCGCAGTGAAAGTCCTGATTGAAGCATGTTCTCAGCTACAGAGCTAACTGCCCCCCACGTATTTACTTCGACACAGCCTAAATCTTTCTGTCGTCATAAAGTCATTGATTATGTCTCGCAGAAAATAAAACTTATTAAAGCTCCACCTTTGTACCGTAATGGAATTAATAAAATAAAACCCCTTTCTTCTTCCATTCTCCATGAAACAACGAAAAGAGCATCAAACGCAAATGAGTGCACCATGATCCACGAGGCCACGAGCTGTGTCTGTGTCCTTCGTAGTGGGCGGAACCTCCTGCAGCTTCACACCAACGCAAGCAGTTGTCAGCTTTTTCTTTTCGCATAAAACTTTTCCCATAAAAATGCATCTTCTCGCCAAAATTTATTCAAAAGACTCCTTCTTAATCCTATTCATCATTATCATTTCATCAAGAAAATACATTGAATTGGATGCATAAAAGGCACTTATTGCGTCATAATATTACTTAAAAAAAGATGTCATGTAGTGAACTTGAATGTAATTTTCATTCAACTTGCAGTACAGTTTTTGCCTTTTTGGCCTTTTATTAGGCAACTTTTAGCAGATTTTACGCTTGCTCACCATCATCACCATCTCCTTACTGCTACGCTTGGCCACCTTCACTGCTGCGCTTTGCTTGTACTGCGGCTGGTTTATACGCAGCGACTGACTGCATTCGTGCAGCCCCAAAACACAGTCATTTGATCATATGTTCACTCGCTTGTTTTTAGAGTGTCCTTCAAGTTCAAGCAGTCTACAAAAATAAATAAATTAACTAAACTGATTATAGCCATAATTTATTATTAGGGCATACTCTTTAGGGTTAGATATTAAGCGCCTGAAGGGCTAAACGAATGTGCTCACTCCATCTTGCAAAATAATTTGTCACAGTGAGCGAGCAAAAAGGAGTAATAATTATTTAATTGGAGATTTAATATAGTCAGTAGTAAGTAGTAGGAGTAGGGCTATTTTGTGACGTCTGCTGTCTGCATCTCAAAAAATGTTGGAGTGTAATAGTGAAGCTGATTTGAAGTGCTAAAAAATTAAAATTTCGACAAGGAAGTTTCAGAGTATTGTAGTCTCAGTCTCCAATTTTTATTTTTGAGGAAAAATGTGCTGATTGTATGTTGATTGTCCAAAAATGTGATAAATTGTCAAATTTAATACAGTTTATTGATGAGCTGAAAAAATCTTAACTGAAAGTTCTCGTAAATCTTGTACAAAATGGGTAATTTATTTGTGGGAAAAACTAAAAGTTTTCAATAGTGCATTTAGTAAAGGTATAAGCAAAATTAGTGCAAATGATTTCTCAGTTATTTTAGCTACCATTTTTGTGCACTATCCCCATCTTAAAACGTTAAGATGGAACGATCCCCAAAAGTTACTAATCTCATTCGATCAACTTTCACTCCAAAAGTTGCGGTACTTTGCACTTCTACCGCAGCGGCAGTGATAAAACAGTTTAATTTAGATTTTGCACAGTTAGTGCAACCATTTGCCAAGCTAACTACTGAAGGTAAGCCGTGTTATAACTTTCTGTGCTTCAAGAAATTGAAGGGGAAATATTTTTGAGATTAACACTTCGCGCTTTTGATTTACAGTTTCGTGGCTGGATCCCAACAGTCAATCAATATTACAGAAGGACCTTAGTTTAACTTTAGTAGATATTGGAGAATGGAAAAGACCAGAAGTGGATGCTCAAAGAAATCGACGACTCCTTTCAAATGTGGTCACTCAGGAACCACCGCCATTATCAGCTAGTCCAAATGCTATTTCCTCAGAGGACTATAAAACCGTTACCTTAACTGGAAAAAGTTTAGTTTATAATACGACTGTACCAGCAAGAACAAAGTGGTACGAATCGTGGCGCAAAACATTCCTTCAGCTTCAGTCAGACGTTAGTGGTAATCAGCATGAGTTTCTAAATCACTTCACGGGATGCATTCTGGTCATATCATCATCAGAGGTTAAAAACTCAGAAGATGTAGCAAACGCAGTCGGAAAGCTGAGCAAAATTCAGCAGCAGCATCAATATGATCATCCAAACACGTGGATTCTTCCGTCTGCTTTAAAATACTACTTAATTGTGCAAGATAGCAGCATCAATGATAACGAGTATATACAAATATTTTTGTCTAGTTAATTTTGTTAAATGAAAGATTAAAGATTTTGTAAGTGTAAATTATAAGAAATATAGCAAACCTAAATGTATATAAATTTATCTTTTAGGGCAGAACAAGTGCATCAAAATTTTCGGACTATGTATGGGGGAAATTTTTGCCACTTGTTAAAAATCGGCATTGAAAAAGGAGCTGACCATGAGATGCCAGTACCGAATCCTTGGAATATTATTGCTGAACAGAATCGCTCAATGGTAAAAGCAATGGTACGGACTATTTTTTCAATCATGATACAACGTTAAATTAATCCTTGTTCCCTAATACGTAGCTCTAAGTCTGTTCTCATTCTAATTCTCATACATTTTGATATCCAGTCAGATGAAAGCTCTTCGGAAACGGTTGATGTAAATATATTCCCAGATGAAGTAGATACTATTGTGCAAACAGATCTATTCCATCCGCTAAGTCCTGATTCTGAGAAGCTTCCACCATTGATTTCGCAAAATGGGAATCTCTCGAATGGCTTTGAAAACGAAGGACTAGTTGAACGAGGTGCCTCACTCACAGTTCTAGATATTCAACGTATTCAAGTAGCTGTTAATGATTTTATATCGAAAGCCTTATTACCATACATGGAACGACAGTGTCGAAACCTTCATGAATCGGTACTACTAACAAAGATTCAAAAAACAGTAGAACACAAAGATTTAATTTCTAATCAAAGTTATTCTTCAAACAATAGATTGTCAGTCGTCGGGGAATGAGCAAGTCATTTTTTAGTGCAACCAAAAGGCTGTTTGGAACAGCAAGCAAAAGTGCGCCTTCTATTGTGTAAGAATGTGTGCAATATATCCCCATTTTATGTGTCTATGGATCATGAATTCATTTCATGGTGACCGCATTGATTTTTCCTTATCTTAGTTATCCGACGGAATCAGTCGAAATTCTTAGCCGGAAACTAGCAGACATCTACTTCCTATTTGGACATTACGGCGGATCGTACCAGTTGTATCATCAGCTTAAAAAGGATTTTTATGGAGATGCTGCATGGTTATACTACTCGTCGGCCTTAGAATTGGCTGCTATATCTCATTTTATGATGTCCCAGTCAGAACCTCCTCTTGCTGTAGCTCGAGCTTTCCCAGTGCATTATATAAATGATGCTATTGGACATTACATGGAGCAGTGCAGGTAGTTGATGAAAATCATTAGTTTTTATGGTGCAATGTAGGTAGTTCATCAGATGTGAACAGTAAAGTGAATTGGACGGTGAATATTTCTGCAGGATGGTGGAAGCTGCGACTAGATGCGCTATTATTGGCGCGGAATGTTTGCGGCAGTTAGATAATCACGCTGAGTCTGCTGCAATATTTATACGAATGACATCCGAAGACTGTGATTTGCGATCGGCCTTAATGTTAGAGCAAGCTGCTTATTGTTTCATTGAAATGAATTCTCCTAGGAAGTATGCATTACACAGTGTCCTTGCAGGTAGGTTTAAACAATTGAATTTTAAACCCGTATAGGTTTATTACCTCTTATGGCTATTAATGTTACATTACCAGCAACCATTGGCATTGGCCCAGTTTTAATTAATTTTATTTATTGCTTATATGTTATCTTTGGTTTGGTTATATAGGTTATAGATATGCCAAAGGAGGTCATAAAAGTCATTCCCTGAATTGTTACCGGCAAGGCTATCAAATTTATAATGGGAAAGGTTGGAGGCACGCAGAGGATCATGTAAATTTTACAATTGGAAGACTTCAAAATATTCTCCAAATCCCAGATAACATAACTAAGCACCTGATGGCAACACTTGTAGCTCCATCTCCTCAATCTTCAACTCAAATCCAAGCGTTCTATAAGGAGTTTTTGACAACAATAACTGTAATTATATTTTATATATTTTAAAAAAATATATTTGTGCTGTTCTCAGGGTTTGGTTTGATTGTGATTGTGAGTTGCAATTTCTGGTTAACGTTTTGTGTAGACACTAAAAACGCCTGGAAGCCCACAAGAATTTTTTCTTCCTAACATTAAATTTTCAGAAATGCAAGTTAGGATAGCCGTTACAGACCTTCCGACGGGGGAGTGTAGCACTACAGACAGCCATCAAGAAAGCGTTTCAACTAAGTAAGTAACAATAACAAAACATTCAAATATTTCCTTTTTACGAACCCTTTGTTATTACGTAATATCTATTTCTTTACAGTTGGGATTCACTAGAGGAGTCCATAGTACGTGAATGCTTAAATAGTTCTAGTTCTGTGAAAGCTTTCAAACCTACGAGACTTGTTTTTACGCGTACGTTAGACAATACTGTTCATCCTACTGTGCCTTGTGATGGTATGTTATACTTTTTGTACTTTATCATTTATAGCACATACATACCTAATATACTAATCTGTGCAGTTTATCAATGTGTGAGTACTTTGCCACTTTCAGAGCAATTCTTCATTGAGATTCCATTTTGCAATCCATTAAAAATTTCCCTTTCTCTTCGGAATATAACCTTAAAGTTTGACAATAATGAGCAAGTAGAAGCGACAACGATATCTCAACTGGAATTGGAACCTGAAATTTCAAAAACCGTAAGGATAAGGGTGTTTCCTCAACAAAAACTTTGTTGTTAGTTTTTCTTATAAATAGTATTTGAACTTTTAATAACCAGTGTTATTACATTATTTATGCATTCCAGTTGCGGTTTTCGGTTGTAGCCAAACACACTGGATTACACACTTTTGAAGCAGTTCTCTACGAATTGGAATTATCCAACACAATTCTTGTACCCTTTCAACAAATCGTAACGCTGAAAGGTCCTAGACTCAACAATACTAAGGCTGAGAGATTTGGAAAAATCTATGCCAAGGATTTAAGAAACAAAATTGTCACCAGGCAGAAGCTTCCATTATTGGAGGTGATACAAATTCCCTGTAATAATTTGTTTGTTCTTTCGCTCTTGTAGTTTAAAGATATGACGTTTATTTTACAGGCTACGGTCGAGGGTTTACCAGAAACATTTTTCCATGCCCAAACAGCAAACTTTCAGATTCTCCTTAAGGATAGATCAAGCTCTGAAAATAAAGAGATGAGTGTGTCACGAGTTGTAATTGCAGCAGAAAATATGGAAAACGTTCTACAGGTTTTACCTCAGCACATGGACAATAATAATTCTCTCGTGTTGCAATCATCAGGAAAGAATTTTACTCAACTTCGATGCGAAAATAATGCCAGAATATCTAAAATCCCGTGCACCTTTCGAGCCCCACAAAGTGGTGACAATGCCATGTTGGATATACTAATATTGTATGAAATTCAGAATATGAGTGATCCTTCAAACAGGTCGCACCGCGTTATAAAAATCTCTATGAAGACTCCTCTGAGCCCAGCTGTTCATGTGGAGTATAACTCTTTGAAAATGCTAGATTGCTCTACTTACTTAGGACTTTTGAGATTGTACAACCTAACTGTGGTTAGTTTTTTGAGACCATATTTTGATTCTGATGCGTTTTGAATTAGTTGCACTTAAATTAACTAACTTAATACTGAGAAATTATTTTGTGAATTCTTCTTTCCAGGATTACAATATTGTAGTTAAAAATATTTACTTCACGCCATCTGATGTAAAAGTAGCCAGCCTATACTCAAAATCAACTCCCACCGGAGTGGACGCTGTCATGAGTAATGAAATCATAAACATGAACAAAAATGAATCACGCAACATCATGTTAAAGTTTACGGACAGCGAAGATTGCATCAAGGATGCTGATCTATGTATTAACGTACAATGGGAAATCGTGAATCCTGAAGGAATTCTTGCACTAGGAAACAACCGCATGCAAGTTCAAGAGTCAGTAAAATCTGTGAGGAGTTCCTTTGTATTTCAAGTGCAACACCTCAATACAGTGTTCGCAGATTTCTCGAACTCTTCAGTATGCTCTTGTAGTGTTGAGTTACTGATACATTCTAGAATCAATGGAAATTTTTCTATACAACTGGAAAATAGTCCACCCAAAGATGAGTAAGTTGCACTGATTGGTAATGCTGTAAAACGGTTAGAAATCTATACTATATCCGTTCGTATATAACATATGATTTTGGTATTTTAGCGTCTCAGTTAGTACTGGTCCGTCACATAGTGCCTCAGGAGATGTTTTCCTAACAGGAAAAACAAGTTGGAAGTTAAAACTGGAAGCTTTGAAAACAGAAATAGTATCTTACACGATGACAGTTGCGTGGCCCGGTGTATACAACGCTGCCCCCAACATCATTGTCACAGATCATGAAGGCGGAACGCAAGAAACTTACTCCCTACATAGCCCTATAATTGTTGCTCAGTTATCCCCTACCACTTCGTAGCATTAATGGATGCACGGATGTTGATGTAATTTACAATTGCACGTTTCAGTTATAGAATCAATTGTGCACAACTTCGCAAATCTTTTCAATTCGTTCGTTCTTTTAATAAAGGCTCTACTCACGTCGTCTTTTAAAGCTGTGATATGCAAGACGACTACAATAAACATAAACTATAACTTTTATTTCATGATCTTCCTTCTTTAAAGAGAAAGCCGTTTAGTGCATAATGCATTGCAAGTGGGATTTTAGTCATATGTAGTATGTATTTGTATAATAAGTTGCTGTTGCTTGCGTTGTTTGATATACTAGTAACTGCAGTTGCAGTTAGGCAATGGTTAGGAGTATTAGTTAAATACGCATACTTAATTTTTGGATCGTCTCTTCTGCCTTGCTCCTCTGACCTCTGTCAATCAGTCATATCTACTGTTGGTTTTTAAAGTTGGCAACTAAGGACTATGACTCACTAGGTAATCATTTATCAGTTATTAGCATTGGATGTAGGTTTTGGTTTTTCTCCTCACTGATCGTTCATCTCATATGGCATATCATAAATTCCAGCTCAATTTCAATATTAGTCCTGTGCCTTCATAGAACACCATCATCGTAATATACATATATAATGCACTCGACTATGAACAAGTCAGGTGTGTATATGACTTAACTAGGTGGACTATTTTTATTATGTTGTAATAATACCAAACATGTCTTCATGCAACGTACTACTAGTACTCCTTTGAAGCTGCATTACTTTTTGATGATCCTTCATGTATTATTTCACGCCTGATTATGATTACTCCAACGTGTGTAGGAGTAGGTATTACTGTGCTTGTAATTTGATTAGATTAGATATAATTTAAGGAAAGAAGATCACTCAGTGAAATCTGACTGAATGCAATCTTCAATATTTCATAATGAAATTTCAACAGGTAATTAACGAGTGAAGCATTCTAAGCTTGTCAACAAAATCATCATGACTCATCCTCACATTTCCTTTCCTCATTCATAATATTTCTTTTTTATGTCATTTATCATTTTCCAAATTCCCTCTGCCTGACTACTAATCCATCTATGATACGGCATGTAACACTGAGATCGACGCGGAAAACAGTGTATGAGTTGGCTGAGACCTGAGGAGACAACATTTTTATATTTCCGCTACAGCTACATACAGACCTACCTGCGACTATTACATAGATACTGCATGCATTTAGAGAAAGAAGCCTTGCAAATTTGCTCCATAAAAATGTCGTATATGTGTCTGTTAAATGTCAATCCAAAACAAGCATACCTACCTACCTACATAGTATATAAACAAAATGATATCAATTAGCAAAAAGTTACCACAATACTGGTACTTAAAACTTAAGTCAAGTATAGTACTACCTGTGTGGGTATAATAAAAGGTCTAGTAATATTATCAGTGGTTCCATGCAAAATGTGTAATCCTTTTTAAAGAAGAACGAATAGGGGACTCACTGGACTAATAAACAATTCTTGAAGGAACGACAGAACATGCCTTGTTACTACGATGAAAAGGAAAACGAATGACCAACCTAAATACTGGTAAGTAATTATTTATTAGAAGAGAAAGTTGTTACCTACATGCATCACATCACCATATGTATGCCCATGTACAAGGTTGCTGTATTTCCTTATGAAGAAAAGAAAGGAGCCCTGTGTCATTCATCTGCTCTTTCATTCAATCTAAATATCCCTATGCAGAATATTACTTTGAGCAAAAGCAGGTTAAAATAAAGATCAAATTTTGTCGAGTCAGTCACAGTTACATGAAAGCGTAGGTATTCATTCTTCATCTCATAATTCATAGTCAACAGTCAACACACTACGAGATGAGAGTTAATTCCATTCCATTCAATTTCAATATATAAGACTCACCACAAGAACCTGGCAGTGGGCAAAGCAGACAGATAGCAAGCGAGATGGAACAAAGTTCCAACAATTTGTGCACCTATGAAATAAATGAAATCAAGGAAATTGTATTGGGCAGCAGAATCATGCGTCACAGCGCGAGTGTGTAGTGTCATGACTGATATTATTGCAATCTACAAAAAACGTTCCTAGGCTAGCTGTATAAATATGCTTGCTTACAGAAATACAGAGTATTACTCGACATCATGGCATATAACATAGCCGCCGCAGCCAGTTCCATGGATAACATTGTATCCCCAACTAGATGGTGCTTTAGGTCCTCGCCTCGACTAGCCACATAATATTTTCGCTAAGTTTTATGTCTTTCCGGATGTTCAGTACCTCATTCAGTAAGTAGTATTGTAGATGTAGCTATACTATACTATGTACATAGTAGCTATACTAGCTATCCTCAATAACAATTGCAGTTGACTCGGCTTATAGGCTTTGGGCTTATCATTCACAAATCATAGCTAAACTGCTACTAACTGCGACTAAACTGCTACAAGAACGCACGTCATTGCGCTGCCCGCAAAAGATCATCGCTAACTACCTGGGTATAGGTACATGCATGTATTTCAAATTGCGTAGGTATTTGTACATGTTTTTTTCAAATTCCTTCACAAGTTAGTTGCTTTTGGTTATCTTACAACTGAAGCAGTGAGTTCTGAGTTGGACTGTTGTTGGCATTGGCTTGGCACTCTATTGGTAATTTTTATTCGGTAAATGGTAAATTACAATAAAAGCATACACGAAAAAGCAATGAAATAATGAGCGTACCGTACATGCATAAATACAAAATACAACAATCAAGAGCACACAAAAAAACCTACGAACTTTACTAGTACACCATGCAGAAACAGTGACACTGACCATTAATTTTTTTATTGCACACAATACACATCTCACGCATCGGTCTCGTCCTCGTCATTCTCTTCTCGTCCGATCCGATTATACATGTAGGCATGTAGGTACTCTTCTTTTAGTTCTTTCTGCTAGTTAGTATCATCTCATTCAATTGAGATAAACAGAAATGGTTGAAAATGTTGAAAATGGAAAAGTGTACAGTACAAACGCATTTTGCTTTAGTTTAAGTACAGTTGAAAAAGTTACAAGTTTTTGGTCCAGGTAGGTCCAGGCCCAACCTCGGTTTTAATTAGGGAAATGAAACATGATTGTGGTGACGCATAAATTAAAAAGTAGTTTAGAAGGGTCAGGGTAGTAAATTGGAGCTGATTGTAATTTACTGGATGTAATTTTGCGTACTTTGTATCTTTCTGTATCTTTCCTCATTTCTCTAATTAACTCTATGGATTTTGATTTAGTTAACTAATTAACTAATTAATTTATCTCTAATTAACTAATCAGACTGAGATTGAGACAAAGACTTGGAACGGGACTTTATTCACTGTACTTAAGTACTTAGAGGTAAAGTTCCTTCTTCATAAATTTACAAGTCGAATGCCGAATATTTAAAATCTAATTTTCTGACTAACTGCACAAACTATGAAAACAGCCAAGAAAAACAGATGCTTTTTTCCACCGTTTCTAACTTTGTTGAGCCAGCGCAGCGCTTTCATCATTTAGCCAATCAGAAGGAGTTTACTCATGTGACTTCTTAGCGCTTTTGTGTTTTCAGAGCCGTGCCGTGCCGTTTAATTTAAATACGTAATTTGCATGTATTTATATATTGTGTAGTGTACTGGACGGACGGACATAGTTAATCACTCTGCATTGCATTTTCTTCTTCATACGCATTCGTCGAGTTTCTCAAGAGCACATACCCCGACCGTGCCTATGTGTGCCTCCCTCCATGCATGAGGCTGAATGCTAAACGTAAATGT